>JAOQMP010000009.1:25685562-25704979 GCA_027563575.1 Erythroxylum pedicellare | reverse complement strand
ATGAAATTGTATTATTGTAATATTTTAAATACTTTGTATTATTCTTAATTTTATATTTATATGATGATTATCTTTTTCATATTAATTGTGGTTATTATTTATATGTAAAATATTTAAAAATTATTGTTATTTTATATTAATTGTGATTATTATTTATTATTATGATTTTTAGAGACAGAGTTAATGTAAACTTATAAAGTATACAGTACAGTTGTACAATATATCAATGGACTATTTTGCAAATTTTAAAAAAATTCAAGGACTATTTTATAAATTTAAAAAATTATCCAAAATAATACCCGATATTAATTGGTATCGATTTAATACTATACTAGAACTCAATCCGATATTAAGTCCGGTATGATATTCGCAACGTTGAATAATATGCATCCTGAATCACTTCACTATAATTTTGATATTTCGAGGCCTCGTTTGGTAAACAACCCATCAGTTATTTTTTTAGCTGATTGGTTGTCATCAGTTGTTTGACTTTTCAAACAGCTATGAAAGCTATTTCATGAGTAGCTCTTCCAATAGCTGATTTAACAAAAACAACCATTGATGAAAACGCTCCTATTGTAGGAGCGTTTTCATCAATCAGCCAAAATTTTAACTATTAAAAGTCAATTTTGCCCTTTATGCAGTTATAAGTTAGAAATAAAATGTTGCTCTTAAATGAAAATGAAAATAGAAAGAGTTGTATAAATTTTTCATAGATGATGAAACAGTATAGGTGAACATGACGTCTCTAAAATCTAAATTCTTATAGGAATATTCAACAAAATACTAAGATATATAATATTCATACCCTTATAATTTTTTTTAAAGTTATGTCCTCATGAGTCATTTTACACATAAACAACTAATATTAAACATCTAATTTTATCAAATATCTCTAACAAACAACTAATACAATTCGCTAGTTAAATCATTTAATATAATCAACTATCAATTAACAGCTAATAAAATCAATCAACTGCTAAGGGGCTGTTTGTTTATTTTTTTCCCGTTTCTTGTTGTCGTTTTTGTAAAAAGAAAAACAGGTAAGTAAAACGTGTTTGGCTTACTCTATTGTGATTTTTTGTTTCTGAAAATAAAAAAAACCACAACAGTTTTAGAAAAACCAGAAAACATCATTTCTCTGAATTTTGACAACATGTTTTCTTCGACAGAAAACTATCATATCCCTGCTTTCTAATAATAATAATAATCATAATCATAATCATAATCATAATCATAATAATAATAATAATAAATAAATAAATAAATAATAATGAGTTTAATAATATAATTAAGATAAAAAATTTGATAAATTTAATAATAAGTAGAAAATTTATAACAATATTCAATAATAATAAGAATAACAAGACTTTGTTGGGGGAGAGGATTTCTGGAAGTTGCTTATTTGTTTTGTTTCTGTCACAGGGACAAGAAATCTTGTCCTCCGGTTTTTGAAGAAACAAAAAATTTATGTTTCTGTGACTAGGAGTCAGAACAAAAATAAATTGAATCAGCAACCAAATACTGCGACGCACAAGATTTTTGTGTTTTGTTATCTATCTCCACCAATGGTGACAGTAACTATACACAAGATTAATGCTATTTAATGTAGCAGAGACTTTATCCTTCTTCACTTCTCATCATCACGTCTTTAGCATGGAGCATATCTTCTTACAAAGCCTAGTCTTCACTTTGTCTTCACATCATTTCATGTTATTTAATGTAGTACTTTATCCAAGCCTTTTCTTCACGTCATGACAGAAGCTTTATCAAAGGTAAAGCCTAATCTTCACTTGATTTATTGTCTTCGTTTTAAGTTATAAGAACAACTTAAACTATGACTTCAAAGTCTTTTCCACATTAAATGATGTGAATATTAGCAAACTTAAACATTAAATTTCAATATATATTAAAAAATAGAAACATGATAATAAAACCAATCATATTTTTATTTTTAATTTTTTATTAGAAATCTCAACTAAACAGATTTTTGTTTTCAGTTTTTATATTACAAATCTCAACCAAACATATTTTTTTAATAGAAAAAACATAAACCAAAAACAAAAAAAATAAATAAATAACAAAAGTGGAACCAAACGACCCCTAAGATACATACTTTATTATAATTTATGTATTAATTATTTTATACAATTAAAGTAAGCTTAATTATAAAATCAAAATATAAAACAATTTCCTAATTGCTGTCAAGTTTGGCCATGATTTCCCAACATTTACTCCACCAAAATCCCTCGAAAATCAATTGAAGGATACATTCAACGGCTGACAACTAGAAAGTATGTAAAGTTGTGATCTTTCTCCGCCCAAGCAGAGCATAAACGAAAAGAAAAAAAAAAGTGAAAAAAAGATACAGTTCCCTTAATCTTCTATTCAATTTCCCCAACTAGTTCCGAGCAAATCGTAACCTTGTGAGCAAGATCACCAAAAGGGTAAATTAAATGTTCGGTCCTCTTACAGCTCTTGAAGGGGGGCATATTTGCAGAACTACCGTCTGCAGAGCTCTGTCAGATGGTGACAAGCAGATGACAATCACTTGATTAACCATTTCCACCACCTCTTTGCATTTTCACCATAAAATTGACTGAATTGATCTATTCTTTTACTTGAATCGGAAGATTCCTGCTTTATGAGAGTGCTTCTTATAATGTACCGTCTCCAAGGAACTACAAGACGTAAACCATTCACATAGCCCTTATTAGATCAGGGGTCACAATCTCTTTGTACGGACCAGAAAGTTAGCAACTCTCAGTTCAATTGTGGGGTTCCCTTTTCCTGCCTTCAACATGAACCCTCTCGTCGTCTTGCTTGTGCATTTGCACATATGCACAGGCATCCTAGCGCGTGTATGTTAAGTTTTGGCGCGTGAGCCACCATTGAGAGATGCGGAGTTGGATAGCTCCTCGAGTCTTGCAACTCAAGGAAAGCAAACTTATTGAGGATGTTTTCGAAGATGTCTTAAGATAAGACAGCCAGATAATTACTAATTTCTTGAAAAATCAAAGCAAATGAAAAGAAAGTCGTAAAGCTGTTGCGAAAGTGATTATTAATCATCTCTTGTCTTTTTGATAACAAAAATTGGCGAAACGTTTAACGGGAGAAAAAAAAGGTTTAATCTTTGAGGCTTTCACATTAATTTCTTTCAGTTTTCTATGCTGTAACTGAGATATTTGGATAAGCTGTTGGAGCTCCATGTAAGATGTGAAAGACCACTTGCTCGCCAAACAATCTTCCTGATTAAATCTAACAAAATATGTTTCTTTTTTAGTGGACTTGTTTATGACATTAACTGCACAAGTGTGATAATGATGCGAATCCATGAGGAAAAGGAAGACACGGATTGAAACACGCCTTATTCTGCAATTCTACCCAAACCCACGAGTGGAAAACCGACGAGAACGATATACCCCTCACAATCTATATTGGAAAACCAGAGAGAATTGGAGAAATGAGTTTTGTATCAGGCCTATAGACAAGAGAGGAAAAATCTGTGGCACACACCTGTAATTGAAGAAAAGAGCATTTGTTCAAGCCTCTTTAGTTTCTTTTCGTAATTGGAGCGGCACCTTTTTCCAAACCAAATATGAAAATCTGTGGCACACACCTGTAATTGAAGAAAACAGCATTTTTTCAAGCCTCTTTAATTTCTTTTCGTAATTGGAGCGGCACCTTTTTCCAAACTAAATATGTCCGTAGGCTGCTGTTAGTCTCTGAATGTCCTTTTGAGCCATGCCAGAATTTTGCATATGCTCTTGTTGCTGCTGGTTATGAGGCCACAGACCACTTGAATTTCCTGTCAGAAAATGTGTCTCTGATTTCATCTCATTGTCTAAAGATTGAGGATTTTGATCGTGTAAAGCAGCAGCCATTAGCAATTGATTGTGAAGGCATTCGGGCCATTTGATGTCCTCCTGTTGACTTGCTATTAGATGGTTTTGACCCTCTTTATCTGTTGAGTTGCAATCCCCCAATCCCCAGGAAAAGATGGTATTTTCAAAGAAGCTGTTGCTGCTTTGCATTTCTCCACTTCCACTACTTCCACTACTGCCATTACCATTGTTGGCTGGAGCTTCCCAGAACCGAGAACTGCTGGTTGCAAATGATGGGACTGAAGGGTTACCAGAAGAAAGACTGACAGAAGGCTTGTAGGCCATAGAAGTAGAAAGAAATGCACTTGTTGCTGAGGGAAGAATGGCAGGCATTGCACTGGAAGAGAAATCAGAATTCATGTCAAAACTCTTGCTGGTTTGTGGGAACCAGAGAGAAGGAATTGAATTTATTGTGAGCCTAGCATTTGACAATTGCTGAAGAGGGAACTGTCCCATGAAATCCGAAGGTTGGCAATTGGTTGTAGTAGTTTCATGGTTGGAAGTACCGAACCTGTCCAAAAAAAGCTCCTTGTTGCTTGTTGGTGCCATCAAACTGTTGTTGCTACTTCTGTTGATGGTGTTACTGTTACCAGTACTTATGGTTTTGGAGCTCGGAGAACCTTCCTCATGCAATCGATAACCCTGCGGAGAAATTGAAGATTGTCTGCTATCTCCTTGCTTAGAACTGTCGGCTTTGAGGAGGTTCAGTTCACTTGAAGCAGAGAGTTTCTCTTTAGCAGGTTGCTTCTTGTCGTCTACGCTTTCAACCTCTGAAAGTGGTTTGTGAGTAACAGGGTCAATGCCTCTCTGCCTAAGTTTCTTCTTCAAGCAAGAGTTCCACAAATTCTTTATCTCATTGTCTGTCCTTCCAGGCAATTGTGCCGCAATTTGAGACCACCTGAGTAATCATGTAGAAAGAAACAATTTGTCTTAAATGATAATGAAGAAAGAGAATTAACAAATAAGAACCAATTGTTTTGAAAGAAGAGAAGTAATATTACCTGTTTCCCAGTACAGCGTGAAGCTCAACGATGAGGTTCTCCTCCTGTTGTGAGAATGAACCTCTCTTCAAATCAGGCCTCAGGTAGTTAATCCACCTTAATCTACAGCTCTTTCCACACCTCTGCAAACCTGCAACATTCAAACAATCCCATGAATATAAGTTCCCGTTTTCTTCTTTCCTACATAACATTATCAAGAAAAGCAAAAAGTCGAGGTCTAAATTACCGGCTTGTTTGGGGACAGAGCTCCAACAACCATGACCATACTTGGTAATATGCCTCAAAAGTTTCTCATCTTCCTCTGGTGACCACAGTCCTTTCCTGAGCTTCTGCTTGTAGCAGCAAGAGTGCCTCCCCATTTCAAGCAAAACCCACCCGCAATGAGGGATGAAGAGACAGCTTTCCCAAAGCAGCAAACTTTTCGCTGATTCCTAGACCAAGATTGAGCAACTAGAACAGGTAGGTCTGGAAACAGAATTTAGTTTTCAATGGATTAACTTCGGCTGAGAATATGTAAGCAGAAACTGGAAGAGAGAGAGAGAGAGAGTTGAAAAAGAGGCTGACAAATGAAGCATCAGCTGAGAAAGGGAGTTGAATTAATATAGGAGTTAAGCTCCAAGGGAGCGAAGTCACAGTCACAAGGTGTTAAAAGTCACTCTGTTTTCTCTCCCCTTTCATTACGAATAAAAGCTTATGTTTTTTATTTTCTCCATAGGCAGAGTTGCTTACATCTCGTCAAAGGGCATAGAAGTTATGTGGCCTGAGGGGTAATTTTCCGATGTTTAAGCCATACCTTTCTTCTTAACCCAGTGTTTGTTTTAGCTACAACTTCCATTTCATGATTGAAAGGAGCATCTTAATTTCATAACTTGTGATTTCATCTCAAGGATGTTTATTACTGTGGAGTGATAAATCTAGTTACTTTGGGACAGTTTTGGCCAATTGCTTCCAAGTTATGATCACTTGCAAAAGTTTCATCATTACGTGGAAAGAATTAAATCGATTTGGTCCTATTCTCTACAAAATAATGATGTGTTCCCAATTCTGATAAACTCCACTTGTTCTTGCGAATTACCATAACGAACCGTGCTTTTCCATTTCAGAAATAACGGTTCTCTCTTCTTCTTTTTTTCTCCTTCTCTTCTCAGCTTCTTGTAAAATTAGATTCCTTGTCCACTCAACTAATACTAAAATGTCCAAAACGGATGCCAATCCACCTGTAAAATTAATTATATTGAAGGTGACCACTTAGTCGTAGTCTTATCACTCGACCAACTTAGAAATCTTCTCTTCGCTCAAGATAATTCCATCTTTAGATACATTTCTGTTCTTCTTTACCATCCACATCACCCTGCACTTGGCATCAATGGATACATAAGTTTAGTTTTTAGTTATAGTTAAAGATTTATTTCAAAAACAATTTTTATTCTAAATACATTATGGCTGAAAATTTTGTATATTGTACATTTGTCAAATTATTATAATAAAAATTATTTGAATGAAGATTTTAATTAAAATAATCCAACAAACATTCAAGAAATATATTCTTTATAAAATATTGAAAATTATAAATTTTTAGTAATTTAAAATAATTAATGTCTTTTTTAACGAGTAAAACAATTACAAAAAACCCATCTTTTGTTTTAAGTTTGAATTTTCAGTTTTTAATCTTTCATCTAATAATCATACAAATAATTATTAGAATTACAAGGCACTTCGTAAAACTGCCTATAAATGATTTTCATTACAGTGTGCATACATAGATAAATGAACCTCCTCATAACTATTAAGAATAAAGCTATGTATTACTGGTCCGTCATTAAAATAATTATATTTAGGATTCTGCATTGATTTGAGATTGTATTTGTAAAATAATTATATTTAGGATTCTGCATTGATTTGAGATTGTATTTGTTTTTTCTCAATGATTGGGCCGGGAACGTTACAGCGGCATGAACATATATAATTCTATAGAACATAATATGAAAATGGATTATATATATGCTTAGGTACGGTAGATGGAAACCAATTTCTTGAAGGTTTCTATGGACCACTTCCCTGCTAATTATTGTTTAATTAAGAAGAGTTTGTTTTGGAAACCAAACTAGCTGTTTCCACCTTCTTATAATACCTTTGGTTTTACTAAATTCTTTTAATTGGTAGTTTTTTGGATTAATATTTTCTTTTACAATGAGTAATCTTTTTGAAATCACAACCTAACTCCAAAAAACAGAAAGTAATTAAGAAACTCAATTCAAATTGACAAAGATGTGTATATTTTGGCTAGGTAAATTTTAATATTCTTATACTTTGTTTTAACAACGCAATTCTTTCATCCTCATCTTAGTTGAAAATAAAATATTTATTATTAATTTACATGAGTGTTTGAAATTAACATGTACAAGAGTCATTATCATCCTATAACAAAATACCATAACCATAAATGAAAACTTCAAATGATATTTTTGAAGGCTTATTAATTCTTTATTTGGATTAAAGTCGTGGCCTATCTTATGGTTTAATATTTTATAAAATTTCTGTTAAAATAATTAATATCGAAAAATGAATACAGGTTCAACTAATGTAATTAGTTCATTCGTTAAACATAAGTTTTAAATAAAAATTATGTATAAAAGTAAAATAATTTAGATTTAAAATTTTAATAATGTTAAAATGAATCAATTATGTCAATAATTGAAATTTCTTTATAAATTTCAAAATTTAATGAAAAAAATTACAACGCAAGGAAAGTGTATTTTCCATCTTTGGAATTTATATTTTACATGTAACACGATGAAAGTGTTACAGTGGATAATGACAACGGCACGATCTGATGATGAACGAGCAAATGCAAATGGTTAGATAAGACGATCGGACGGTGTAGAAGAAGTGATGAGGTCAATGTTGCGATGAAAGCAAAAGGATACAGTAATGCGTGGGGTGGGCCCACTACGCTACAAAACAGATGCATGTGCTTGAAACAGATCTCTACGCCATCTTCAGGGGGCCCGAGTGTCTGAAATTATAGGGAGAGGGACACTTTCGATGATTGGAGGACTTATTTGTCTTTTTATCGTGTTTTAACGTAAAGCTCATTATGTACGCCTAATACATATTAACCCCTCTCCTATTCTTTTACACATCACTTCCCACTTATACCCCCGTCATGTATACTTTTAGCCTAAATACTAATGATTTAAAAACAAGCTCAAAAATAAAACTTAATGTTTAAAACATTAAATCACTATTATATGATTATAAAATTAATTAAATATTAAATAATTTAAATTATAATTAAAAGAGAATGTTCTTTTTATTGAATAATTTGAAGTTTAATGAAAAATAAAGATTGTTAAATAAAAACTTATTAATTTTTTATTTATAAGAACTTATTGGATTATAAAAATGACTGATTAATTAATATATTGATTAGTTTTCTATAACAAAAATTATTAAAATAAGTCGATTCAAAATTGAACTAAAAAGTTGAATGGTGTAATTTTAAATTTTTATAATTAAATTTTTTAATCATTGCTAAATACTCTTTTTACAGAAAAATAAGTAATATATATTTTCTATAATAAAAGCCTATCAAATTCTTGACATGTAAAAAATTGTGAATAAATCATAAAAATAAAATTCAAGCATCTTTTTTATTAGCTTATTTTTTAATTCAATTTTCATAGCAACGTAACGCCTTAAATAAAATATTAAATTTGTAATCTTTAGAGGCTAATAAATAAATCACAAAATGTGGGACCTCTCTGATCGTACGTAGAGCTGTATTGATTATATATTACCTTCTTCCCACCGACAGAACTATAATTATATCGAGTGCTACTCGTACATATTTCATGTATAGAAATTTATATCAAGTGCTTCTTGTATTATGTCAACTGTATAAAATGTAACGGTTTAATGGAATAATCTAATTATGTTTGAGATTAAAACTAAATCAGATTGCTTCAATTAGTAATTACTCGTTTAAAATAGCTTATCAATCATAGACAGTAATTCGTACCCACCAACCCAAAGTTAGTTAATTTTATAATAAAAGGGATCTCAGTTTATAATTAATCGAAAATGAAAACGTATTAAAATTTATAAGCACTAATTGAACTGAATGGTTTATTTAATTTAAAATAAATCATCTTAGGGATGAATTATTACGTACATTTGAATATTTACTCATTTAGTTATAGATTCTATCTATATTAAAAGTTACTTCCTACACATAAATAACGTGGAATCAGCCAAGTCACGTAACAGGTGGAGACAAAATATACAAAAGTTGTGAAATGCGAGGACATGTTATATTAAAACCTCATAAAATCAATATACTTTGTTTATATGAGTTAACAGTAAAGCAAGGAAAGATTCCCTAATGATCAGGCTTGTTTGATTATTCTCTAATATAATGAAGAAGATAAACTAAGAAAGCCAAAAGGAAACAAATATCCATTAGGTAGTTGCATGTATAGTTCGTGGAAAAGGCAAATATTCCATGAATGGTCTGCTTGGTATAAACAGACAATTGATACCCATCAAAGAGCATCTTCAACTCTCTTTAAAAATTAACCAATTTAAGAAGGAGAAATGAATTAAGAAAGTCCTTCGAGCCATAAGTCTTTGCATTTCGAATTAGAGTTTGTCTTGTTATAACACCATTTTTTGGTCTTTTCTTGACCTTACTAATGTCACACTTCGCACATCCAACAAGATCACAATAATATATCGAATTAGAACTGAAAAGATACTTCAATCTCCCTTCCTCATCATGTACTCGTGAGCTTATCATATGCAAGCACATGAGCTGTTCCCTAGCAGTCAACCATTGTCTTCATCGTTTTTAACTTTTTTAATTAATATCTTAATGCCTCCATTATCGTCTTAGTTATCTTTAATCGTCCAGGAGATTCTACAAACCCTCCTTCTAATAAGAAGATTATAAACTAATAAAAAGAGTTGGGCGAAAGGAAGGGGATAATGATGATGAGGTTACAGTTTACCTTGCATCCAGTCATAATTTTATGATTTCAAGTTGTAACTATAGCCTGTGGAATGGTGGCTACCAGAAATGACTGCTTTGATCTTGGTTGCACATTCTTTGTTAGGGCAAAATGGATGATTGGAAGAGTGAGTTCAAAGTGTCCGAAAACGCGTTTCTAAAAATATGTAAGAACACGGTGTTCTAGGGTTTCAACTTACTACAAGTCCATACCCCTTTACTACTCCAGGCTTGGTACTTGGGAGGACTCTGTCACTTGATTCTCTCATAAACTCAACGAGAAATTTTTTCCAGAGAAGTGGGTATGCGGCTTGATTCTCTCATAGGCTTTGAGTTTTTCTAGGATTTTAGACCGAATCAAAGTTGAACCAATCCTATGATTTACGGAATCATTGTCAAAGGATTGAAGCAAATCGTCATTCCCTTCGTATGCAGCTCAAGTCAACAGCTGAAGTCGCTTTTCTTAGACATTCCATCGAAAGTTATGAAGTTCCTGGAAGTTTCATTTGGCAATTGTCTAGGTCCCAACTTTGAATGTACGGTGAAAATTATTGGCCTACAATAGCTGGCATGAATGACGATGGATAAGCTCCGACCATAGTTAAGGTCGAACTAAGCTAGCCTTTTGTTGTCTAGGTTCAATGCCTACACTAATGTGTTGAACTTTGCAGGATCCTCTTTGAATTTTAGGCCGATAGACACTTCAAGCTCAAGCAACCTGAAACTAGCCTTATTAAAGAATTGCCTACTCCATGTTTATCCCCACAATGGAAAGAGGAAAACTATTGAGGCATTAGATAAGGTCTAGTTATTGGTGGGGCCTCTATATGTACTGTGTTAATACGTGACATTTGTCCATTCAATCCTCCCATAGGGCCATGTCCTCAATGATTTTGCCCCTGTTAAGGTTCAAATGTGATGACAAAAAGGGAAGTACGACTTATAGGCTGAGAAATCTTGTATGTTTCCCAACCAAGAGGGGGCGTTCCAATGCAGCAGTACATTTGCAAAAAAATTGCTAAAGTAGTCGGGACATGCTCGGTTAATTTGCAAGATCGAGCGTGAAGAGGGTTGAGGAAAACGTTTGAACTCTTAAGCACATAAACCAAATAACGAAATTGATCAGTTTTAGACAAGGTGTTATCTTGTAGATTGAGATCATGCTATAAGTATGGATGGACCAAACCAAAACGAGAATACTAGTTTAAGTTAACATTAGCTCAAAATCTAATATCACGAAAAATTAAAAATTTTTCTGTAAAGTTTGCTCACTAAAGGTGATGTGAAACTTAAAATCAAGTTTAAAATGTAATTAATTTTTAATATGATACAATTACAATAAAGTATAGTTAATAATTCAAACATAATTACAATATTATAATGATAATTACAGAAAATTACAGTCTTAGTCTATAATAAAGTTAAAAAGTTAACTAATCCAACGCACAAGAACTTATTTTGCAGAGGTTTGAAGAGGGTCATGGTATATGCATTCTTCTTTTTATATTTTTACAAAAAAAAAAGTTATTTATGTGACTTGATTATGATTTTGGGATACATTAATCCTAATAAATCAAAGTCATGTTATATCTAAGGATGTGTCACATTCTTCATGTCAAGTACATGACAACAGGCGAGAAGCATCATAACAAAGAGATAAAGTGGGAAAATTGCAGGAGAACCATACAAAGATATCCAAAACGTACATCAATAACATTATATCAAGCAAAAGCTGTGATGCGGGACTCCTGATCCTAGTCGTCCACAGGTGGGATGAGAGGGAGAGAGGGGTGACGTTGAGCACCTCATGCAAGATGAAAAAACCCCTGATTGATCATCAACAATTGTGGACCATCCATCCACTAATTCATTCATTTTCAACAGGTTAAAAAAAAGCCCATAATTATGCGCAAAGCTCAGTGCTGCTTCGTAACTCGAGCGATTCTCAGTCCCACCATCGACCCTTTCACTTTACCCCCTCACTAGCCAACACAATGAAGTAACCAACCACCCTTGTTTACTTTCCAACAAGTAGCCTTGTGGGTTGACATGTAATTTTTTATTCCTGGGATCATTTCTCTGTTTGGGATGAAGGAAAATCGAGGGAAAAAAGAAAGTTGTGTTTAGCATTTTAATGACATCATTAAGAATAGTGAATGTCGGCAAACCCTTTTTTAAACCGTTCTTACACATGGCAGCCCCAATGTTCTTGCACCTGTCTGCCTCCATTTAATTAGCTAGTCTTACGATTTGGCCTAATCTTTGCCAAGCATCTGCATCGCCCACCATAGCTTTTTTTTGGGACCTTTTTTCTAACTGTAAACAATAGAATATTACAACTTATTTCTGCTCTGACTTTACGAGCATCACTTTTTAATATTAATACAATGAACCAGTAAAAGTGTCAGCTGTTGCTCGGACAAATCTCTGAGTAGCTGTTCACAACTGGTTTGGCCGATTTGGGTAACAATTTCACTTTTTCCCTTTCGAAACTTCCCATGCATGCAGTCATTTTTTTAAATTCCAACTTTACTTTCAAAATGTGCAAGCTATCGCTTTCTCCGACATTAAATTTGTAAAACAATATGTTAATGAATTAAATCATATGTTTCAATTTCTCCCATGGGTTTATTTATTTTTCAGAAAATAAAATGAAAAATGATGCTCTTAAAAGTGATTGAAGTAATGAAGCAAGTATTTTAAAGATTTTTTAATTAAAAAATAAAAATTTTGAATTGAATTGAATTTAAAAGTGAGTAAATAAAACACATATTTACATCAATCTATTACTCAATTTTTAAGAAATAATAATTCAAATTCTAAGAAAGATGATATAGGATGAAGATTTCCAAAATCAAACGATGCATTCCTTGTGGTTCTCCAATTACAACATAAGAAAAAGCCTAACGAAGGGGAAGATGTCCGGTGTCTGAAGGACCCACAAACCACCAAATTGGTGCGATGAAGTGAACAATGAAGATATCAGTCGTAACGGTTCCAATGATTGCCCTATGAAGCATCAGCCGTTCAGTTGTCTTCCTTCTTTTATTTATACCTTTTTTATTCCAATCCTCGAAATTAAAAATTAATGCCACTAGAGCGTAACCAACACGGGTGCGTCGACATGGGTGGGACCCAGCAACTAACATCAGCCAACTGTAAATCCAACGTCACATCTTCGCCGTACTACCTCCACGTCAACTCCCTCACTCTCTTGGCTGTCAGCGATTTATTGGTGGTCGGCCCGACTGTATCGTTGAATTCGCCCAACACAATTATTATGTTTTGACAACCAATTTTCCTATATTTGCAAATGAGCTCTCAAGTCATTCATCGGTTGGCCTTAACTTTCTTAGCAATTAAGTTCTTTGAACATTTGTATTTGATTTGTCACAACCTTTAAACGGTAATTAGGTCTTAAACTGTTTCAGAATGTAGAAAAGTCAGCTATTAGAGTGTGCATCAATGAGTATGTAATATATATATTGAGCTATTAAACATCTGAAAATATTTTAATAAATTAGACTTTCATTTAATTAAATCATGTTTTAGGATAATTTTTTAGACTAACCAAAACTTCAAAAGAAATGACTCGGAACTACTAAGTAAATTAAGCTAAACACAAATTGTTTGAGAACACATCAAATTAAAAGCGCCAGGCAACTTGAGGTATTATCTACGATCATTTTCCAAGTTCTTTTTCTTTTTGGTAACGGGGGTGTCCTTGAGATTGCTGGGGTCCAAATTTATTTTCTAAGTTTCTTTGGACAAGGAGGTTGCATGAGGCTGGTTAGAGATACTGGGAATTCGCTAGTTCATTGCATTATGACCTGCACGGTCCTTTAGTATCGAGAATGGGGTCTGGTCGAGATATGCAATCATCCAGTTGACGTCAAAATATGCAAACAAGACGGTGACACTTGTGTGATCTCTTACTTTTCTCTACCAATTAAACACCCGAAAATGAGAACAAATTATTGTTGCATCGCTGTCCACACGACTGGCCTCACTCTAACATCACCAATTCATGGTTTTGACTTGATGAAACTTCTCTTCTTTTGTTGTTTCTTCTTATCTTGGAAGGGATAAACAAATGGTGGATATGCAATTCCATTCTTTACTTATCTATCCTTCTAAACTCTCCCGCTGATATGAGGGTCGGTTTCTAACCCCTTTCATCGAACCACAGTGTGTGGATTTCATTAGGTTTTTGTGATATCGACTTCTTCAACCTTGACATGATTACTCCCACGTAAGGGCAAGCAAATCCCTATTCTTGAGTGTGGCGGTCTCTTTCAAAACATGATAATAAAATACGAAACTTTTAAATATTAAGAAGGAAAAAATATCTTAATTTTTGTCATTTAATAAATCAAATAGTTTACAAATGATGAAACATAAAATTACTAATCTTATCAACCATGGAGACATAATTAAAGAGATAAATGATTTGTTGGCTTCAAAATTTATCAAGGAAATGTTTTGATAAGAATGTAAAGATGGGTGCCCCATTTTCCCTAAAATAGTATAATTTCATTGACAAGCTAACAAACTTTTTAATATATTGTGATTTTTTAATTTCAAATCCAAACATTTTACAACAGATAGGTGTAAGACTGCGTATTATCGGACCTCTCTAAATTTCACATTTCAGCTAGATTTTCACTAAGTGCTGCTGTTGTTGTAAATTCAAACAATTTATAACGAGACTTTAATTTGAAGGATATAAGAGTATTTTTTTTTCATAGTACATGCATACAAGCGTTAGTGGACTTAATTATATTGTCTTTCTAACATCTCGAGTGAGTAAAAGTTTCACTAAGGAATGAACTTAAGTTTGAATATGAAGATTTTTAGTGATGAGACGTTAGTGAATGCATAAACCAAAAAAGATAACGCAATTTGAAGATACTACAACTAATCAACTTGTCGTTCGAAATCTGGGAGAAGCTAACTATACTTGAGATGTCATTGAACATAAGAAAATCTCATACTTACAAATTTTATCCATTCATCTCTTTGTGAAAAGGGATGTCACCCAATTGACAAGAAATATCAACCATATATACTTTAGGGATAATGGGATTAGACATTGTGCTTAGTCCTCAGTAAATTCGCTAATAATTTCCTAGTTGCTATTAGACAATGATGAAATGATAGGAGCTTGGAACTTGATGTTAACGGACCAAGATTAACACACCTATATCACCCTATGTCCCACCCACAGCACTTCACGTTCCTTCGTCCTAGACTAAGCAAAAGCCCATCTTCCAAGGTCTATTCAACTCGACAAGGCAGCTTAATGTATCCCACATTTTATTTTTTAATTTTAACAATTAGATGCAACATTAGCCCATCCACTTGTCTTTTGTACTCTAATTAAACCTTTAATGAACTCTTATTATCTTTAATCATTCCAATATGGAAAGAACAATCTCGAGTGGTCCTTTTCGTTGTTTGATAATGCTTACCTCATCTTTGTCACATTATCTCAATACCTCCAATGATTAGTACAAGCACTATGTGGCGTAATAAAGGTACTTTTTATATGTCAATTTTAATTTGATCGAATTCAATTAATATTATTAAGATAATTTGAATTAAAATATATTTAAATGAATTAAGTTTAATCTTGTATATTCTAATTTGAATTTTAAATTATTAATTAAAATTTACAAATTCTAAATTAAAGTATACGTATTTTAATATTAGAAGATAATTTTAGAATAAGAGAATATGTTTAAAAATGATGATTTGCTTTACCCAAATTTATTTTTAATCAGACGATGAAATGCGAATTGACTTGGAATAATCACTTGTTGCTTGTAAACTAGTGTGGGATGAGAGTCTCACTTTCATCACAAGTTACATCATTGATACAAATTTAGCCGATAATTAGGCATGTAATGAGGCATAATGATATGTATTTGTTCTGCCTACTTGGAGATTTTGGTAGGGCAATTAAATGAGTCTTAATCAAACTAATAATTCTTTCACACTTCACGTCATGGAAGATTTCTTTAACAGATTTTTATGGCTTATCTCATTGTATACATTCTTAAAATTGAGGCTGCTTAATTAATTAATTATCTTCCATTATTCTATTGAAATTCCATGTGGGGATAAATGGTAACACAATTTTTTATAATTAAACTATTTTATAACAAAATCTCTCTTTTTGTTATATTATAATCCCAATAGAATATTTTATATAACAATCAATTGTGTTTATTAAAAATATATAAAAGTAAAATTTCGTTCCCCTTCTTTTTTTTTTCCGTCTCTACTCCCTTCGATGTGATTTAGGAGATAAAAAAAAGGAGAATAAAAATATCTAAATAATAGAACTAATTATTTAAGAGTCGTTAATTTAAATTTTTATAGGTTAAGTCACAAGAAAATGAATTGTAATCCATTTTAATTTTAAAGTTAATGGTTGCCTCAAACCTAAAAATATGCATACATTTATAAACACTATTTGGATAGCATTTATTAATTAACATTGATCACGAAGTACACGAATTATAAATTATTGCATAGACTCAATAGTTTACGTATTCAAAGAATATCAAGTACAAATTTCTCCAGTATTGAAAAAAGGAATCTTATCAACTTATTATCACCTACAATTACATATCTATAGTATAATTATCTTATAATTTATCAACTTTTAAAAATCTTTAAATATCAATTTGGACTATTATTAATTTCAAACATTACAATTACAGTAGATTTCTTGATTTTAAAGATTTAATTTTTTAATTTATTAACTAACCTTTTAAAGCTCCTGCAAATAAAGTCAAAAGGTTAAGGTTACATCAGCAAAAATAATATTTTGATATGAGTTTTACGAATTTTGAAAGATCAATCGCTATTTGAAATTTTTAAGAATTTATATTAAATTAAAATTTAAAAAATTTAGATATTTTTGGATTTATTATTCTTCTTCAGAAGGTTTCAATGGACCCAATTGAAAAAAGTTACCGAGGGAGAAGTAAAATTTATCGTTATCTCTTACCACTTAACTGAAATTTTACTTACTTATTTTCTTCAGAACGTACAAAACTTATATTTATAACAACCAAGGACCGCAAATTTAGTAAAATCCGAAAATGCACTAAAAGACTTTGTTACCTAATTCAAGTGGTCCTAGCAATTTCTACAGATTCGGCCCAAGCATAAAAAGCCTGCAACTCCATCAAAATATACTCATTATACGCAGGATTAAAATTTAAAAGTTAAAACCAATATAAAATTAGAAAAGAAAAAATAAAATCCCCTCTTCGTGACCCCACTGGCCACTACTACACCACTCTTCTTCGTCTATTCCACTGCACGCCCAAAACTGTCTAACTTCTCCGATTAGAAAGTTATACTAGATTGAGGTAAGAATGGCACTGATCTGTGACCGTGAAGAAGAAGAACCAGAAGATTACTCCCCCACATTGTCCGAAAAGCTCTCAAGACTCGTTCTACAAGATCAACTTAAAGAGCAAGAACAGCATGAAGAAGCGCGTTTAACGGTCAATCCCGTTCAAGAAGGAACGTCCGCGGAGGAGTGTACTACGCCGACATCAAAGGAGCACAGAATTCCTGACTTCATGACGTGTCCTCCGGCGCCTAGGAAACGGAAAGTCGTGCTCCCAGAGAAAGATAACGGCGCAAAGAAGTTTAACGTCCTCAACGTTCAGCTGTTCAAGTCACCGGAGCTTGATGCCGTCTTCGGTAACGAAAGAGAGTGTCCCAATAACGGAGAAGACGCTGCCGGCGAATGAAGTCGTGTTCACTTCTGGAAGTTTGGAATGTACATGGTAGGTTTGGTACATACTATAATTGGGTTTGGCCTGGATAGTGAAGGAAATGAATGCTCTTTACTAGGTCCTTTTTCTTTAACTGACGAAAGCATGAGTAGCCCAAAATGGTAACTGTTTGGTAGACTAAATTAGGAATGTATAATTCTTCTGCCAATATTAGAAATTGTTATAATTGGTCTGATGCAACTGTTGTTTGGTTTGAGCAGCGACTTACTCTCAATAAATAATTTACGAGTTTGTGAACTTTATTCCGTAAAATCACGATAATTGTAAACTGTAATTTTATGTTGGTATACTATTACATTTAGGACATTGTAATGATAATTTTCATCAATTTAGTATTCCAAGAATGGATTTTGGATGTTTGAAGTCATTCAAATCATAGCAAAATAATGTTTAAGCAAGAACGATATTTAGTATAAATCTCACTACTGTCACACAACATCTGAAAGTTCAGTGGCAGCATAACCAAACAAAAAACTCAAAAGCCTCAGAGATTCCAGCACAACCATGTTCACCTGTCAATACATAGATATACAGCAAGAGCCAGATTAGTTGTTGTCGGATTTGTTATGACAGATAGCAGTTGTAAGTACCAGTTTTAATCTGGCGTTAGGAATTGCCTCTCCACATTCTTTCATAACCTCTTCTCTCATTCTGTCTTGCCATTCTTGATGCTTACACAACAAGAACATCGTCCAAGTTAATAAGTTGTAGGAGGTTGTTGTGCGGAAACGTTAATATATTTGGAGTAAAAATAAAACAACAATAAGAACACCAAGATTTTTATACTGGTTCGGCAATACCTATGTCCAGTTTGAAGAAGACTGAATATTTCACTATAATCAATGAGAGCATACAATAGTATTTATCACTCAATTTTCTATAAGCTCAAATTAATCCAAGCTCACCTAGAAAGAGAAACAAAAAAAATATATAATTTTTTTTTCTCTCTCACTTCTGGAAAATTTTCTACTCTTTCACACTAAACAACTTCTGCTCTCTTCTCACACCAAAAATCTTCTGCGCTCTCCTCTCTTTCTTCTTTCGTTATTGTTGCTTCTCTTTTATAGAGAATTCAATGGATGAAGGCCAACTGCACCACAGAAATCCACCGAAAAAGAAGCCACCATTTCTGACTCAACAATCACCGAAAGCAAGCTACAATTTCTGACTTTGAAAAGCTGAGATTTCTGACATTGAGAAGTTGAGATTTTTGACTTTGAGATAATACTCAACAATCTCCACCTTGGCTCAAATCTTCGAAGTGGAATTCTTAATGGTCGTCTCCCAATCCCCTATGGGGCAATCAGCAAATTTTACAAATGCTAATCAAGTCTAAGCAATGCTTAAACTTGAGTAATGAAACTGATTTTGTCAATATATCAACAGGATTATCGGCGGTCCCAATCTTCTGAAGAAGAATATCTCCATCATCAATAATCTCACGAACAACATGGAACCTTACATCAATGTGTTTTGTACGTGCATGATGAACTTGATTCTTTGCTAAATAAATAGCACTCTGATTGTCGCAATGAACATCCACATGGTCCTGATGAACCCCTAAGTCATCAAGCAACCCTTGAAGCCAGAAGACTTCTTTAATAGCTTCTATTACTGCCATGTATTTTGCCTCAGTAGTTGATAAAGCAACTGTAGATTGCAAAGTTGATCTCCAACTCACTGGCCCTCCAGTAAGAGTGAATA
>JAOQMP010000009.1:25662941-25684851 GCA_027563575.1 Erythroxylum pedicellare | reverse complement strand
AAAATATATAAGTTAGAATATAAAAATGGATTATTAAAATTAGTTTGTAAAATTTTGGAATGAAAAAATTAAATAATTTAGGAAATTTATATTGTGATATATTTGTTATAAATGGATAAAATTTAGAAAAGAAATAGAACTGTTATAATATCTACACCTAAGTCACGGGTGTGACTTGTTAAGTCACGCCCGTGATTGAAAAAACTAATTTAAAAAATATTTTAATTAATTAAAATAAAAAAAGACATGTATTGAATTAACTAAGCCAACAAAACTTATTGGGTGCAACTTATAAAGTCACACCCGTGACCCATTTTATAATCTTTATCCTAATTCTGAAATCACGCTTGCTCTAGCCTACGCCTATTTTGTCATCATCTTCTTCGTGTACTCTGGTGAAAAATCCAATTGTTTGAATCTCCGTCGGAGTTTAGATATTGAGTTGGGTTGTTGCTGTCGTCTTTGCCTTTTCGGTGTTGTTGTCTGTCGTTATCGCCACCGGAAGGTTATCATAACTACAGGTAGTCTTTTATATCGTTAAACATATTTCGGAGCTTTTAGTAAAATGTATTAATTTGATATCTTGTTTTGATATAGGTAGATGCTTCGTTCTTCATATACATTCTTTTTATACTTTTAACTATTTCATTTTTATGGCAATTAATTTGATATAAGATATAATTGATTTGTTATGTTTATCGTTCGATTTGGTTCATTTTTTTTTCTTGGTTTTTATATTCGGTTAAGAATTTGCTTTGATTTAGCTATTTGCTATCAGTTTGTTTTGTATTAAATAATTGTTAAATCGTAAGGATTGTGTTTAATTGTTCAGTTTTTGTTAAATAAATGGAAAGAACAAAATATAACTTTAGTTTTCAATGAATTGTTGATTCATTATTAAATATTTCAAGTTTGATATTATATAAAACATTTTGATATTGCATACAACTGATAGCATAAAACATTATTTTATCTTTTTGTTTTTATCTTTTACTTTATTATTATTTATTAAAGGATGTATATTTAAGCCGAATGTTTGTTCATTCTATGACAATGCTGGATTATCATCTTTGCCTATTATATTTAACTACTCTAAATTCAATTAAGTAATAAATTGTTTCGTGTGATTTGAGATTAATGAAAATATTTTGATTCTTGATTATTACTTAAATTATGCCTCGTGCGAGATTAGGAGCATCGTCATCTTTTGAAGTAGACGATGTACCTGTTTTAGGTCATCCTTGCCTTCAATTTAATAATGTTGAGAGCCAATTAAGGTATGCAACTTTAAAAGATCGTCAGATTATACCGAATAGATTTATTGATCATGGAGCTATAATTGAATTAGGAATTGTAGATCGAGTTAATGAACTATTGTATAACATAGGATGGGATAAATTTTCAAATTTTTGTATTTTTGCCAACTTTACATCTGATTTGTGACGTAGATGGTATTGTGATTAATTTGATATTTAGATTCATGAATAAGACATATGTTCGTGCTTTAAATGATTTGAATGATATATTTGGATTTCTACATAGTGATTTATATGGCTATCATGATGAATTTAGTCCTAAAGAATTTTGGAATGAAATTATAAACTCAACAAATTTTTTCTCTTCGAGTAGATCTAAATCGTCTACTTTAGTGGACCCTAGCTTACGTTATCTTCATAGGTTTTGAACTTGTACAATATTTGATAAAGGAGATAGCCAAGGTGTAGTTTCTAAAGCTAAATTGTTTGTGTTGTGCTGTATGGTGCATGCTAAACACTTTAATGCTAGCATGTGGTTAAGTGTGCATATGATGGATGTGGCCAAAGTTAGAGCTGGAAAATTAGTTGTTGGGGCATTAGCTGGAAAATTAATTGCTAAGCTTTTTCAGTTATAATTAATAATGATTCATATATACTTGAATGGGCAAATAGATTAGCACTAATAATACAACTGGAAAAACATGATTAAATAACATAAGTGCTTTATAGAATTTTATTACTTATAAAACTACTTGAATAGTGTTAAATTTTCTCTTAGACCATGAAGAAAGGATAAAAAAATTCCACTGCATTCTTAAATGCTCTAGAACCAGTAAAAGCTTTTCAAGTAGTAACAAACGAAATTTGTAAAGAATTTATAGGAAAGGACATAGGCTCGTGTAAACAAGAAATAGAAAATGAAGAAAAACAAAACACTCTCTGTTATTTAAACAATATGCAAATATGTAATATTTGTTATTTAGAAGAATATGTTTGTGAATATAAAAAATATTATTATAAATTAACAAGACCTAAACAAGAAATATATATTTAAATATTTATTCAAAAATTACCTTATCGAATAAACACAACTATAGGAGATACAGTTTCACAAAAACAAACTGAGCATAAAGTAGCATGCAACTTAGGAAGAGCTACTTCCATTACCAAAGACATAATATCTAAAAAAAGTTTAGAAGCAAAATTACATAAAAAATTAAGACATAAAGATATTCGACTATATTGTTCAAAATATTCAGAAGTCTTACAGCAGTATGGTTGGGACTTCACTACTTATAAACATCCCAAATCAAAACATCCAAAATTTAAGCAAAAACGTTATAAATGGAAAAATATCCTAAAAAATACAATTCTTATAAATATCCACTTAAGCCATATAAAAAATTCTTTAGAAGAAAAGCGAATAGACACAACAAACCTAAACAACCCTCAAGGAAAGAAACAATGTAAGTGTTAGTTATATAAGGAAGAAGGACATTACGCTAATGAATGTCCAAAACGAAAAACAATTAAAAATAAAGAAAAAATTAATATTTTAAATTCTGCCGTACAATACAATTTAGAACCCATAAAATTAGATTACGAAATAGATTCGACTATTAATACTCTATATTGCTATGAGTCATAAACCTCATAATCAACAAATAAATCCGAATACAACATTTATAAATGAATATATAAACATAGGAGCTACTATATGTGTAGCTACTAAAACTCTATTAACTAATTGGAAAAAATTAAATAATCTATTACAAATAAAAATAGCAGATGGAAGTATTAAATATATTTGATATGTAAGTTATTATAATAATCATTGAAAACTACACTTTTGTAGTACCATCAATTTATCAACAAGAATCTAGATTATTTTTCATTTTAGGAAATAATTTTCTATAACTATATAACCCCTTTTTGTCAATATTTATATTATATAACGTTAAAAACACTAGTAATCAATTCATTAAATTAAAAATTTATTATTCTCAAAATTCCAATATACCATACCACCTATTATCAAACCTTAAAACTTATAACTGAAAAGTTGGATCAATCACAATTTTTTCTTCAACATAATTTAACCTTACAAACTAAAATTGAAACCTGAATTGATCAAGTCCGAAGCAAAAATCCACTAGATCCAATAAAAAATACAAATAATCAATTGATTGAAATAAACTTAAAAGATCCTTTAAAAGAAGTAAATATTAAAAATAATATTCCTTACACTCAACAAGATGTATAAGAATTTATCACTGAATGTACCGAACTCCTAGAAAAACAATTAATTTCACCAAGTAAAAATAAACAATCTGCTCCAGCATTTTTATGTAAACAATCATTCTGAACAAAAGCGAGGAAAAAAGGAATAGTTATTAATTATAAAGAATAAAATAATGCAACAGTTGGCAATACTTACAAATTACCTAAAAAAGATTATATTATTAATAAATTAAAAGGACATCACTGGTTTACTACATTAGACACAAAATCTAAATACTAGCAATTACGAATACATGAAAATACTATACTACTAACCGCTTTTACTTGTCCTCCTCAAAAATACTATCAATAGAATATCTTACTTTTTGGACTAAAACAAGTACCTGAGATTTGTCAACCATTTATGGTCAACAATTTAAAAGGATTAGAAGAATTTTCTTTAGCATATATAGATGATATAACTATATTTTCTAACAAAACAAAAGATGATCATCTCAAAAAGGTCAAACAAGTTTTATTAACATGTCAACAAAAAGGATTAATTTTAAGAAAAAAGAAAATAAAACTAGCTCAAGCCAATATTGAAAATTTAATAATAGAATTTCATAATGGATTTCTCATACTACAACCTAATATACTTGAAAAACTATATCAATTCCCTGATAAATTAAAAAATACAAAAGAAGTTCAAAGTTTCTTAGGATTATTAAACTATATTTCAGACCAAGGATCCTTAAAAAATTTAGTTAAAGAAAGAAAACAGTTACAAACTAAATGTGGTCCTTTTCTTTAATTGGCATTCTCTAAGTCGCAAGTTGTAGTGAACAAAGACAAGGTAATCCAATCTTTTCCGCGCTAAGTGATGATGTCTCTGGCTATGGATCCGATCATATATGCTCCAGGAATGTTCACATAAGAAGGATGAGCAAGTCTGACTTAGTACGCGGACAGCTACCCGGTGCAGCTCTAAGCAGCTTATTCCATGTTGTTGCCACCAAGCACCCAGTAGCGGTAGATGTACGTATCAGACTTCGAAGTATTGAGCCAAAAGCCTATTAAATTCTCCCACAGGAGATCGATACTCACGTGGATCCTTGTACTAATTGCTAACTCAGTTCCAAAATCACCTTTTGCAGAAACATAATCAGAAATCTGGCAGATCGCAGTCCAAAATGTTAAGAACATCTAATGAAATCAATATGCATGCTAAATATTAACCTTCAACTAAGGTCTTGCCTGCCTGAATGCAGAGATCCTTCTCACATTATCCGGCTCCAGTCGAAGAATGCATCCATGTAATCCCTGAACAACCTCTGAATGCTAGTCACCCATTACCAATCTAGGTCAACATCAACGGAGAAGCAAATTTAAATTTCAGCAATGATAAATTCTATCACCTACCGCCACAAAATCAGAATGATATCTGTAAGAAGGATTCAAGAAGTAAGAAGCCAGAGATAAAGGGTGGTAAAACAGTGAGCTCCATTGATTATCCAATACACTCCAAAACAGTCCATTCTTATATGCATCATCTCCGAGAAATGATTTAATTGCTAGCTTTGCCTTATACGTGTCACCGTATATGCATGCCATTGACAGGTTCTCATCACTATCAACCTTTCCAAGCACTTGCATCACTGGATCCACTGATTTGCAATTATAATGCACCTTCTTCCAAAATGTAGCATTCGATAAAATTTTTTCCACCTCTTTCCCCTCGTCCGATTTGGAAAACCTTGATGAAGCCCATTTGCGTGATTGAAAAATTCTTTTTTAGACTAGTCCTGTTGTCTAGCAAGCTCTGCAATGTTGCAAAGCTACAGGAATAGCAGGTAGCAGATAGCCTCAGGAGTTCCTTGCCTTGAGTGAATTCTTTCATAAGATCAAGCAACCAAATGTAGCTGAAAATTAGCTTTGTAATTTTTTGGCCCTTCACGATACAATCCCCTACACATTTTATCTTCATAAATTCTTCGAGTATTTGATCAATGCAATGGGTGGCACATGGTGTCCAAAATAAATTCCGTCTCCTCTCTTCAAGCATTTTTCCAGCAGCCTTATAATAGGGTGTATTCCTAGTGATTACCTACAAAAAGGTGACAAGAAACAGGCTAAAAGAATTACTGATGAAACAAGCTTGTAGATTGGAATAAACCATTGCTTGCTAAATTGAACAAACACAGTAAGCTGTTACCTGCACGACATGTTCCTCACCCATCTCCTCTATCAATTTATATAACAGATTAAATAAACTGGTAGAATTTTCCAACAAATCACTAGCATCAACTGAAGCAACAAAAGACACACCATGGGGACTCGCAACTGAAAGATTGATCGACGTCTTGCCCTCAGTATCCATCCAATTATCAGCAATTATAGAGCAACCAGTAGTTGCCCAGGATGCCTTATACTCAACAAAATAGTTTTCGATTGTTGCAATCTCCTTTTGTGAAAAAAGACCAGATATTAATTGACTTTGAGGACCAACTAAACCCTCTCCATATTGGCCAACCAAGTCCAACATCTTATGAAAGTAAACTGAGTTTGCTGCTTCCAATGGAACACCTGCATGGTAAAAGAATTTGCAAATTGCAGAGATAACTTCTTTACGAGATTTTCTATGGGCCGTTTTAATTTGTAGTTGCTTGCAAAATGGTGGCTTATAGCTACTTGAGGTGTCATCAAGAATGGGATCCAATCTTGATCTTTTCAGTCGCGGTTCAAAGTTGCCATCAGGAACTATCCTTTTGAAACTTATGTCTTTGCTCAATCTTTGATCACCAACTATCAACTTTTCCTTCCTCAGGCATAGCATAGCATCTTGTTGCAGCTCATCCTCGCCATCCTCATCATCTGATTCCTTACAGGAAGAAGATATATCCTTGGTCTCAACTTGCCTCTGCCTCCCTGCAGTACGATGCCATTTCATGTTCTCCTTTATTTTAAGGTACACTTCCTGTGGGGCATTTCGACATGGAGCCACTTCTCCAGGGATTCTGGCTAGATGTTGTTTGAATGGGTTTATACCCCCACTAACTACTTTCTCACAATATTTGCACTTCACCTTCTTCTTCCTCTCGTCTTGAGCAACACCATGTTCCCAGCCTGGATCAACATATCCTAACGATCGGAGTGGGGTCAACTTCACCTCCAAGTTACAATCACCCATTAACTGCTTGCCTTTGCCTCTATATTCGCCATGTTCTTCCTCATCTTCATAATGGTAACTCAACTATGCCAGTCCACCCTCATGAGCTTGTTTTACTTTCTTTATGGAACCACTGCCCTATAAATTCCTTTTCATTCTAAGAAATACTTCTTCTGGAGCCTTATTACAGTACGTGACTTCTCCAGAAACTCGGGCTAAATGTTGTTTTAACCTATATATCCCACCGCTAACTACCTTTCCACGATAATTGCATTTGACCTTCCTTCTATCATCTTAAGCAACACCATGCTCCCACCCCGGGTCAACAATTCCAGAGGTACACAGCAAGGCCATTTAATCATCCAATGAGGAAATTCTTCTACATTAACTTTTATCTGATTGGACTATTGTAGAATAAGACAGGGTGATTTATTGAGAATATAGAGTAAAAGTAGAGACCTCCAGACAGTTTGTTTTTCCCTTTTCCGTTTAACAGTTCCTGTTAGAAAAGTTCTCCAATTATACAATTATCATGACCAGTCAGATCAAGTGCCCCATCCACCAGACTGAAAAGAGGAGTTGAAATTTTTAAACGTAAAAGAAGGGAGAAAAGTGCATTCTCAGAAGTCATGGCATGTTTGGAAGAAAATGCAAGATACCCAAATAAGCAAGTCAAAGGTGAGACCTTTTGAATTTGATTCAAGAAATAAGAGCTTGATGATGATAAAGAACAGAAATTGGACAGGGAAGAAAGCCAAATAGGAAGTGTTAGTCAAAGCATTGGAAAACCATAAAATTTTTTAACTGAATGCATATCTCATTGACATTTGGCTTGCCCTTTAACTTGTAGAACCTGAAAGTCATGCAAGTATTAAGGGCGAGGAAAGATTTTCATACATTAGGAAGAAATTATTACAGGGAGAGGAGTGTCGTAGTTTGTCAGGCTGGCTTTGACACTCCAATTGGTATGCATGAACATGGAAAAGTGAAGCGCTGAAATATACAATTTTCAAGTTTTAAGCAAGCAAGGGTTACAGTATTATAGGATTTACCTGACTTAAGAATCATTCTCTGCATGGGCCAAATCGAACATACATTCATCAATGGGATAAGGGATCAGCATCTGATTGTTCTCTTCTGACCAGAAATTGAAGCACCAAACTTTAATAGCAAAGGAAACTCTTCTTTACCAGCTCTAATTGGTAACAATTCAACATTAAAAACAGAAACAGTATCAAAACATCAATTTTGAGCACACGTAAATGCTGAAGTAAGCTCCTTTTGCAAGGGTAGATAAACTGGTTCTGGACCCATAGAAGTCGGAAAATCTGAATAAATCAATCACTTCACATAAATTTAGGTCATTTGCAAACCTGAAGTAGAAACAAAAAAGGTGTGGGTGGTGAAGAATTTCGAATTCTTCAAGGGGACATTTGATCTGATCTTCGGAAATCAAAGAAGAATTTGTCTAAGAAAGGATTGATTTTGGGAGGGAGAGAGAAAGGAAAGGGCAGGGTGAGCGAGTGAGCGAGTTGGGTTGGGTTGGGCTCAACTCGACCCGGCGTTCTTCTTATTTACTTTCTAAAAATTTTAATCCTTTGTTTTATTAAGTATAATCTCTTTGACTCGGTGGTAACTCAGTAGAGATGATGCAACCAAAGCACAACGCTTCCAACTTCCTATTTTCCAGTCTCTTCTGCTGCATTAACTTTCACACATTATCACTTCCTCTGTATTAAGTTTTTCTCTTGTATACTTTATCAAACAATAAATTTATGCAGATCTTCAAACAACTTGGAAAACATTAGCATACGAAATAACATCTTCCCATTCTAAAATGGTTAAAACTGAAGCCTTCTCTGTCATAAACCTCTGAGATAAGCCTACTTGCTTCAAGACAGTCTCTACATTTTCCTAAGTTTTTGGTTATACGCAACCTCACCTTGGCAATCCATTGCTAGACCTCCGAACGTTCAATTCCATGAATAAACTCCTTTACAAGGCAATAAATCGAAAACTTCCATAGTTTTATTTAAGCAACCAGTCAATGATTGTTGTTGCGAGCTTTATTTCTCCTTCAATCCCACTTTGCTCTATCAACTTGTGTATTCGCTGACCTTGTTCTAAAGCCCCTAATCCTGTAAATGGTAGCTGCCACATAAGCCCCTAATCCTGTACTTGGTAGCTGCCACATATTTTATCAAACACCACATTCTCTGCTCTCATCCTATCAAACAAAGCAAATGTTTCAGGAAACACGTTGCTCTGCACATAAGCACCAATCACGGCGTTCCAAGACGGAAAGCCTCATCCACCAATCCCCAGCGAGACTGATTAAAGTGCCCTCTCGTACAAGCTGTCAAAGACCACCCTAGATTCATCCAATTGTTTAGAAAGCCGAGACGAACTCCAGATCCCAGCTTCAAAAAATGGGCATTAATTTGCTTCCCTTCTTCGATGCCACTAACGGAGTAACAAGCTCTAACAACACAGGGGCAAGTGAAGCCATTGGGTATAACAGAGTCTTACAAGTTGGGCTTGTGGGCAACATGGGACTGCAGGTGGCCTCTCATAATAGTATTGTAAACGAAGGAATCCGGACGAGTAATTGCTTCAAACAGTTTGATAGCATCCTGTAAAGCACGGAATTTGAGTTCGGTGATAGTAGACTTGTTAGCGGAGAGGCCAAGTGAGAATTATACTGTCCGAACTGGGTAATGGATGGGCAGTTCTTGAGGCCATCAAACACCCAAGGGGTGGACTAGCTTGAAGAAGAGGTAACGAAGATTAAGAGTATTTACATTTGCAAGAATTTAAGTACGAAAGTTAGGTCCTTTCCATGTTGGGGTTTATCATCCGAAAGCAGACCAAACATAACACCAGATACAACACGCTACATGAAAATAATGAGTTTCATATATGATGTTTCTTGGCAACCATTTTACACTACAAGCTTAACCAATATGATCAAAATGGTACCACCATAATTTATTGAAGCCACTTTTTCTTCCAAAATTTCAGCTGATTCAACAGGTACAGGCATTTACCAAAAAATGGTGATTGCATAGTAATTGAACATTAACCTTACAGCACCATAAGAACAGCTTTTCTGGCTTCCAATTAATCTGCAACCATGAATGGATCTGCTTCTCCAAGATCAGCCATTAGAGGTTCTGTTCTCTCCTCATCCTCTCCTAAATATGTGGGGAATGGAAGCAATGAAATATCTGGCTTTTTGTAGACAGAATCTTTTATAAAAACAAAATTCCCCTCTGCACCAGGGACCTGTACAAAATTCAGACTTCCATTAGCAGGACTCTACAAGAAGAGGTAATAGATAATAGGTGCGACTGGGGTGTGATCTCTATTTGTCATGTTTCACCTTATAATCAACTTTCATCAAATCGGAGGACACACAATGCAACCGAGAAAGAGATCCAATTTAGGCAATCAACACTACTAACAAAGTGTCATATACATGCACATTCTTGTTCCATAAACTATGCATTTAGGTGTTAAGAAATTCTTCTATTGTCATTCCAGGGAAAAGACATAATGAAAAGAAATATAGACCACCAAAATGTAGGCATTTTACATGCAGGGAAAGATTTGCAGTATCATATTTCGAATCTTGCCATAAATCTGTACAACAAGTTGTCAGAGAACCATACTTGCCCTTTCACCCACATCAAATTCCTCACTGGATCTATCTTGTAGACCCATACATTTTTCACTGTTCTTTGCTTTGCACCCATACGCCCAGCCATCTTTTTGCCTTTAAATACCTGCATGCGGAGCCAAATAACATGGGTGAGAAATATAGATTATCACCATTTGCAGCCCAACCGCGGAGTGACAAATCAAAAGAACAGAACAATTCTTTCGATAAAGTTGTAAGATCAGTAAACTACAACTCACTGCATTCATTGTACGACAAATATAACCTTAAACAAATTGGTTGAAATTCATAATTGTTGAAGAACCATCGAGTTTAGGCATATGCACATAGCTGGGTAGGATTGACCAGGCATTGTCCACCCTTTGCCTATCTTATACAATCTCTTTGTTGGATTTTCGATAGAATAACGATTACCAATTAATGATAAAGATAAAGGAATTTCAAAGTGAGCCCATGCTGCCTCTTCTATGATTCAACATGTTTAGTAGCTCATACTGAAAATTAAGATATATTTCTTCCCAAGAAGTGTTAAGCTCAGGTATACTCATTTTCAAACTATAAAGTTGCTATTCACATTTAACAACATTCTTCAGGTTTACAAGTATTCAACAGACATCCACCTGGAAGCTGAAAACAAGATGCATAAGAGGATCCAATAAATCACGGACAATCATACAGTTATTCTGTCGGACGTTAAAATCAATGGGAGGATCAGTACTGGAAGCTAATAATGTGAAATACAATTCAATATCATTTCTTTTAGATAAAAACCAGAGTTGTATGTTTAATGGGGCAAGTGGGCTTACCGATAGAGCTTGTTACTGTGTATCTTCTCCAACAATTATATATGTATATAGAAACCAAAACAGACTTGAAATGAATGATAACTGAATTTCCAAATTTCTGATGCTAAAGAAACCAGAAATACTAACAAAGGAAGGAAGAATTTAAGGAAAGGACAGTTGGAAGGAGGAGGAAAAGATATGAAGTGTGAGAAGATTTGGAGAAATACATGCTTGTTGTGTTTCCTTTTCACCAGCAGTTGGGTTTGAAAATGGTTGCAACGGTAAAGATGAAAAAGTAAACATTAATAACAGTAACTAGTGACAGCACAACTGTCCCCTACTAGTGAGATGTCAGACAGCATTTTTAAATAGAAATATAAAAAAACAGTGTCTTCATCTTCTTCGTCCCTTTTGCCTCTAACAATACCAGTGTCTTTTAAGGAACCTTGTCCACAATGTTCAAATGCAGATAACACTTCTGTAGATTGAACAAAAACTACCAGGTAGTTTGCTCTGCTGGTCCTAACCATTTCACCAGTACTTGAGTTACAGGTTTATGACTTCTCTTGACATTCTTCCATCCAAAATGGACACAGTGCTCTTTCTTCTGAGCTAAGCTCCAACGCCAGCACAGGGGAGGACCTACTAACAGAACTCATACATCCTAGCTATAATTCTTGTTTGTTGATTGATGTCATAACCAACCACCAGCTACCCATTGATGGCTATAATACCCTCTACCTGTTGATAGGAATTTGATACTAAGTTGCCTTCAAATAACTTTCTTATCAAATTTTGGATAGCATGATCCTTCTCTGAACTACCTTTGATCTCTTCCAACAATTGAGCTTGAACTTGTGAAACTAAGGTGCAAAGCTCAACACAAGACACTCTCAAAAGAGCATCTGCATCTAAGTTTTGTCTCTCTTTCCTATACGTTATTTCGAAGTCATATCCTAGTAGCTTTGGAAGTCACAAATGTTTGAAAAGAAGTCTGCATTCTCAGCTCTAAAAGAAACTTCAAGCTTTTGTGAATTGTGTTGATGAATGGTCTTCCACTCAAGTATTGGTGCCAAAAATTAACCGCCAAAATAACAGCAAGGAACTCCCTATAAGTGGATAGAAATTGATGTTTAGTTGAAAAAGTTTTACTTGCAAAGGCTATGGGATGCCTTTCCTGGCTTGACACTGTTCCGAAGCAGTTGTCACAAGCATCAACCTCAGTTGAAAAACGTCTAGAGAAATTAGGCACAACTAGGACTGGTGCAGACATGAGAGCTAACTTCAGGGTATGGAATGCATCTTCAACCTTGCCAAACCACACAAAGGCATTTTCTTAAGTGAGGCAGTCAGAAGTTTACTCCATATGCTAAAAAGCTTGATAAACCTCCTATAATACCCAGCTAAAACCAAGAAGCCCCTTAGTTCTATCACTAAGGATTGACCACCTTGAAATTGAATCCACTTACTTAGGGTCAGCGAGGACACCAGAGGTGGAGATTCTGTGACCCAAGTATTTAACTTGTGAAGCCCTTAAGTTGCATTTGTGGCCCCTGAGCAAAAGCTGATTATTTTCTAAAAGTCACAATGTTATCATGAGATGCTTAATATGATAAAAGGTTTGGCCATAAACAAGGACATCATTGAAGAAGACTAATATAAAACTCATAATGTGCCCCGAACAACTCATTCATCAAACTTGGAAGGTAGAAGGGGCATTAGTGAGCTCAAAGGGCATCACTAAAAATCCATAGTGCCCGTTCTAAAGGCTATTTTGTGAATATCAAGAGCATGCATTTGAATCTGGTGATAGCCTAATCTTAAGTCTGGCATGGAAAACCAAGTAACTCCATGTAATTCACCTAAGAGCTCTTTTATGATAGGTACAGAAAACTTGTCCTTATGTTGTTCTTATTCAGCTCCCTATAATCTACACGTAAGTGCCAGGAGCTGTCTTTTTTTCTTAACCAACACCACCGGAAGGAGAATGGGGTATGGTTATGTGGAATGACTTCTTTTTCAAGAGATCTTGAATTAGTTCTCTAATATTCTTTTGTAAGCTCCTGAAAGTCTCATATTAATGGGTTCCGCTCCCTCCTTAAGTGGAATATTGTGATCGTGAGATCTTGGAGGTGTTTCAAGAGGGTCTTGAATCAATTCTTCTATGATATTCTTTTGTAAGCTCCTGTACCTGTAAGGTCTAATATTAGTCAGTTCCACTCCCTCCTTCGGTGGAATATTGTGATCATGAGATCATAAAGGTTGCAACCCATTTGGTTCAGCAAATAAGGAACTAAATTATGCCAAATACAATCTAGCTTATGTTGTTGATCATCCCTCAATTTTCAGTGGTAAGTTCCTTGAGTTGTTGCTCCATGGGATATACAAGTCTCAACATACAAAACTGGTTGTTGGGTTGGGGCCTTGATAGCAATATTGCAAACTTTTTAGGAATGACAGATTTTGGGTGGCTAATGTGACCTCCCTTAAGCAAGACTTGCCTCCCACACCAGTTAAACTTCATAGTTTGCTTACCAAAATTACATAGAACGTTATTCACAGTGACAACCATTAAACCCTTAGGACCAAATCGCAAACTCCTAATGGAAGTATTAATCCAACCATATATGTTTCAAGGATTTGAAGTTTGAAGGAGTACCTTTCAAATAGACCACAATAGGCTCGCATGCTCCCAGTCTAATGAAGTTCCCTATTGGATCAGCAAAAGCTTCTTCTCCAAATCTTTGAGTAATGGCCACCTGATACTCATTCCAAATGGGAACTTCCAGAGTTAATCAATGCTTAAGGAGAAGTTGGCACTACTCTGCCATCACCCCTACCATATGAGGGGCCACTAATCTCACTTCCATCTCAGAAGTTGTGCAATCAATCATAAAGAATTGTTGAACATGAAATACCCAGTTGTGTAACTCAGTCACATCAAATAGGGATCCACCTGACTAGCTCTTGTTGGAGCAGTATACGATTGTTGTTCTATATGAGAATAACCCATTTGTTGTCATTCAAGTTCTATTGACACTCACTAAAGAGATAACTAGAAATACCAACAAGAAAGAAGGGAGAATTAAGGAAAGACAGTAAGGGATAAAAAAAAGTAAAAATTAATAACAGGAACTAGTGAAGGCACAACAACAGTGAGATATAAGAAAACGTTTTTAAGCAAAAATAAAAGAAATTTTGTTTTCATCTTCTTCGTCCCTTTTGCTTAAAACAATTCTCTTTCTTCTCTTCTTTTCTTCTTGCTGGATTTTGTTAAGCTAGAAAACTGAGATAAAGAAATCATTTCTATCATTTGGTAATCAGAGCAGCAGTCTTGGTGTGGGTAGTGTCAAGTGAGGTGTTGTAAAGGAAATTAGTTATGGCTGACAACATATGGAGGTAAGAATTTAAGACGTTGAAGAATCACATCAAAAATCAAATCAAAGACATGCAAGAGACTTGATCAAAGTTATAGGAAGCACATATCAAATAGGGAAAGTAAATGACCTAACTGAAAGAAATGATCCAACAATTCTTGTTAAATTGAGATTCTAATACACGAACTCAATCATTGGCGAGGAATCATATGGTGTACAAAAATAATCCACAATCCAATATAATGGACAAACAGAAGTTCAACATTGTACAGTGGCCACTCGATTGAGCTAGGTAGATTTCCCCACCATTAATGGTAATGATGTCCATAATTGGATTTTTTTAGCAGAACAATTTTTTTAATGTTGATCAAACAACTCCAAACATGAAAGTAAAGATTGCAACAATTCACAAGGAAAGGAATTGCGGCTAAGTAGCATCAATTATTTCTCAAGCATTGGTTGACAGTGGAGGAACCAAGGTAGGCCAAAAATATCTGTGTGTTATTTCAAAGGTTTGGAGATGAGGTTTTTGAAGACCCATTAGGAGATTTTAAGCAGTTGTTATAAATGGGAACTATGATTGAATATTGTGAGCTTTTTAACAAGTACTCTAATAAGCTACAATTGCCTGAAACTTGTTATTTTTTCCTAAATGGATTCGAACTCGAATTTGAATTAACTGATAAAGTGATGAGCCTAAGAACTTTGCAACAAACATATGTATTAGCTAAGAAACATAAGCCAATTGCATCAACATGCTATGGAAAAAATAAGTATGGGATGGTTAAGCAATCGGTAGCCTTTAGTCCATCATTCAACATTCTCAACACGTCATCAAGCTCTAGATCAGTATCAAACTTTGGTTTTATTACCATCACCAATGATAGCTCCTAAAGTCACACCAACAAAACCAATACAAAAACAACATAGGTAATCAAGCAACAAAGAATTTAAAGAGAAGAAGGAAAAGAGTGTTTGCTTCTAGTGTGATGAAGAGCTTGTGTCAGATCATAATTGCAAATGTAAGTAATGGTTTGACATGGAGAATGTGGATCAAGAGATTTTAAGGAAGGAGAGAAGAACATAGCTAAGAACCAAACAGAATGGCAAGCTCTTACATCAATGCAAGCTACGTTAGGAGTGTTTGGATGAATTTAAATAAATGAGGGTAATGGGATACCATAGGGCAAATCTTTACATATCTTAGTTCGACTTATCAATATTGCAGAAGGAAGACTATCAACTCACAAAGGTTCAAATCATCAAGGTTACCAAGGGAAGTGACATTCAACTACCTTGCTTTGAGGTAAGTAAAGCTTTTGAGTGGATATTACAAGGTATAAAGTTAATCACCGATGCTGTACTGTTGCTTTTGGGAGGGTGCAATTTTGTGCTTGGGGTGCAGTGGTTATCAACTTTGAATGAAGTATTGCGTAACTTCGATAAACAAACTACGTTGTTCAATTGGCAAAGAGAACAAGCATTGCTTAGGGGTTCCTACCAACAATTCCAAACTGGTTACGACAAAAAAGTTTGATAATTTACCATCCAAATCACAGCTTACCAATGAACTTTGTTTGATGCAATTGAAGAATTCGTTAGAACAACAATTTCATGAGCTTATAACAGGTAAACATAATGTAAAGGAAGAGCAACAAGTGGATTTGTAGGGAATGTTAACTGAACTCAACAGTTTTTTGCCTAATCCATCGGCTTACAACCCCACAGGAGCCATGATCATAGAATTTTGGTGAAAGAAGGTGCGGAAGCAATCAATGTAAGACCATAAAAATATGTAGGCTTTTAAAAGTGCGTGATCAAAGAATTAGTGTAAGACTTGCACAACAATTTAATGGATGAAGTATTTAGACCCTACTTGAGGAAGTTTATTTATTTATTTATTTATTGTTTCCTATAACATCCTAATCTATAGTCAATCATTCGAAAATCACTAAGAGCATCTCAGAATTACTCTTGAAATATTGAGGCAACAACAATTTCTAGCAAAAGGGATCAAGCGCATTTTTGGAGCTTCACAGACTGAGTATTTACAGCACATAATTTTAGTCAAAGGAATAGCCACTGATTCTAAAAATTTGAATCAATAGCTTAATGACCTACACCTCTGTGTAATATTAGAGCGCTGAGAGGAATTAGGGCTTAGACAGTCAACAGTAAAAATTCATTAATCACTATGGAACCAAAAGTTATCACCATTGTTCTATGGACCCTTTACGGTAACCAATAGAATTCAAAAGGTGACCTACAAATTGGATCTTCCAGAAGGTACCTTGATTCACAACATTTTCCACATTTCCCAACTGAAGAAACATGTTGATCCAACCACTATTGTCCTACCCACAAAACTAATAACTAAGCACAAAATAGCTTTGGCAATTTCTGGAGCATTGCTCAATGAAGAGACAAAGTAAGTTCATTACTGGGATCTTGATTCAACAGTCGAGAGAGGGTATGTGAGAATTCTTATACGATATTCAAAAATGCTTTCCCTCTATCAACCTTATGGACAAGGTTCTTTGAAAGAGGGAAAGATGTTAGACGTTAAAATCAATGGGAGGATCAGTACCAAAAGAGATACAATATGATATCGTATTTCAAATAAAACCAAATTTATGTGTGGACATGTGGGAGGAACGTTATTGGGGCTGGCAAGTTTATTGTTAAGTTTCCTATTGTATATCTCCTCCAAAAGTTATATACATATGTGAAAATCAAAGTAGACTCATGGCAAATGATAAATAAATTTCCAAATTTATCTCTTTTTCTTTTATTCTTCTCTTCTTTCATGATTTCCTTCTATTGTAAAACAAAGATAGAAAAATCATCTCTATCATGTGCAATCTTCACAAACTTTTAAATTTTAATTGTCAAAAATTCATGCTTACAAAATTTGAGTTCCAAATACACAAAGCACTAAATATACTGCAAATTACATGTTATCTAAGTGTTGTTCTGCTAGGGAAAGAGGGGGATTTTCTATTTGTATCAAAATGCCCACCTCATTTAGTTTGAGAGGAAAATAGTGATTTGTCAACCTAAACCAAAAGATACATACCCTGCCAGGAGTATCTCTCTGACCAGTAGAACCCGCACTTCTATGTGACAATGAAGTTCCATGAGTTTCTTTCTGTCCTCTAAAGTTGTGTCTTTTCATAACACCCTGGATTGTAGAAGAAAAGACCATAATGCATGTGATAGTTGATAAGAATATAAAAGCAAAATCTTAAGTTATCTTTTTGCCTTGCTGGATCAAGGATTTAAAACAAGAGAGTTGCAAGAGCTTGTTAACTTTAATTCAATATTGTGTGGAAAAGAAACTAAAGGTCAATCAGCAGCAAGTCCAATTCAATCATAACAAGCTCTATAGAAGTATAGCACATGCGAAATGAAGAAGATACAGATGGGAAAGTAGGAAACCTGAAAACCTTTTCCTCTAGTGATTCCAGTGACATCAACAAACTGGCCGGGAACAAAATGGGAAACGGTGAGGGGGGTGCCAACGGGGAGAAGAGCATCTTCAGTGATAGGAAATTCCCTTAATTTTCGCTTCAAGGGAACACCTTGAGCTCTAAAATGACCTACCTCAGGCAATGTCAAGTGCTTTGCCTTCTTCTGCCCGTAACCAATCTGACTAGCACCACAATATGACAGATGACTAGATGAGAACTTTTTGGATAGAACAATTATACAGAAATAACAAAAGAGTAATGCTTATTGATTACCTGTAGGGAAAAAATTCCTTCCTTCTCAACAGTTTTAACCTGACAGACGATGTTGTCGTCTACCCAAAGAACAGTGATGGGAATCCTGGCCCCCCACTTATCCCAAAGAGCAGTCATTCCACACTTGAGCGCGATAAGTCCGGTTCGCTTTGAATTAGGGGTCATCAGACCAGGCTTTGCTTCAATGATCCGAGTTTTTTCTGGATTTTGGATCAGAGACTCTGCACTACAGAACGTCCTAGCATATAATAGGTTATATGAAGATACTAACGTTATTGTTGTAGTTGTTGTCGTTGTTGTTGAAGAAGAAGAAGAAGAACAAACGGTAACAGGATTGAGGGGGAGAAGTTGATTGAGACGATAAATGAGGCGGGTCATTGCCTTTTAGATTGTTTCCGGTTGCGTTGGTGAATCCGAGAATCCCTACCGATACCAAAAATAAAAAAAGAACGATAAGAAAATGGATTGTCTAGATTAATGGATGTCATACCATTCAAATTGTTATTTTGAGACACGATCCCCATTGTAACCATGTTCAGAGATATTTTTCTTAGATAATCAGGCTAAATTAGATATTCAGATAAGAAAATGGTTATCATCGCAATTTGAAGGGAGGAATATATCAGGGGAAATAACAGATAACAAGTCAATATGGCATGCAAAACTCCAAGCTGAATTTGGAAGGTGCTAACAAAAGTAGAACACGAAGAAAATTACTAATAACTTCAAAAGATTTAAACTTTTCAAATTAGAACCAATAGAATTGCCAAATTTTAAATTTCTCATCTCCAAAAATCCAAGTTTTTTGGGGGGCTTACCCTCTTGAAATTGAAAAACAGCAATCAGCCGATTACCCGCCCCATGAAGAATTAGTCAAATTCACAAAAACCCTTTTGATTACGAGCTCCGATTGTGTCATTTCCAATCTAATTTCAAGTCAGTATTTAGTTTATTCCCTTTCTCAATAAAACCAAGAAACAACAAATGTCAACGTACAAATACAGTAATACACACGCACACAGAAATCATACATTGTTAAACACAATCTTGATAGATACATACGTAGGGGTTTCCAATGGATAAAGAGAGCTCACCTGGGGTTGAAGACCTAAGGATATGGAGGTTCAGAGGGAGGACAGAGGACGTTCTATGCGATGAGAGAGAGAGAGAAAGAGAGAGAGGAGGTGCTGTTATTTTAAGACATTCTCAGTTTAAAATTTGTCCAAAAAATTCAATTTCAGTACTGTTATTATAAATATTAAGAGGGGTTTCCAATGGATAAAGAGGGGTCACCTGGAGTTTAAGACCTAAGGATATGGAGGTTCATAGGGAGGACAGAGGAAGTTCTATGAGATGAGAGAGAGAGAAGAGGAACTGATATTTTAAAAAATTCTCATAGTTTAAAATTTGTCCAAAAAATTCAATTTCTGTAATGTTATTATTAATATTAAGGTACGAATTTCTCAACAATGAAGAATCTCTATAAATTATAAAATACCCAGGTTTAAATGATATGAAACGAATGAAAACTATTGACAAGGAATAACGTCAAAAGACTGGTCCATTCTCTCGCCTATCACGATAAGAAAAGCCTGTGGTGGATCTCTATTTGGCATAGAGAAAAAAAAAAAAGTATGGATCGGATCTTTAAGTTTCGATATGCTATCAAGTGTTTGTTTAAAAGACACCACATCTAAATATTAATAATCCATACCCAAAACCAAACACTCAAACATTCCATATAACAGCATCTTTTCCTCGAAACACGAGAGGCTGCAGACAAGGAGCCACACAAATTTTTTACCCATGGGAAAACATCAAGATCTATACGACAACAAGTAAGCCACCTTCTGTACGTTGGTTTATTGATCTCATCAACACATTTCAAAAAACAAGAAACAAAGGAGGGATCTTTCAGAGGTTCATAAAGAATCCTAGAAAACAACAAAAAGAATCACAATTTTACACCCCAAAAGCCCAATCAATCGGGGGAGATCCTCTGTGTCGGATGTTCTGCGCCAGAGGATCAGGTGCCCAATCAGAAATGGAAGTCATAAACATCATATCACATGCTTCACCTAGTTGTTATCATGCCCATCAGATCTATCGTTAAAGGAAATAAATCGGACGAAGGAAAACACAATACTAAAGAACAAAAGAAATCACATTCAAGGGGATCACAAACTTAAAAAGAAGGTCTAAACAGAAAAAAGAGCCACCAAAAACTAAGAATTGAAAAATGGCGCTATTTTGGATGGCTAAGAACATCCGACTCATAATCGGAGAACATAACCAATAGGTGAAGAAAACTCGAACAGATCAAAACAGCATATAACAGATGACAGATCTAGAAGTCAATCAAATCAACAGAATACAATAACATCATCAAAGAATCACAGATCTAAGAATGGAAATCAAAAACACCGCTCTCTTAACCCAAACGAAGAAAGCACACGCACCTTGAGAGAGACAGAGATAAGATCAGCGCGCTGGGCTACGAAAAGATTATCCGCGGTGAAAGGGTTTCGAGAGGATGATGTCTTGCGAGGATTGAAATTACCAAAGCACCCACCAAGATAGGTTTTGCCTTTGCGTGTGCTTACGAACGTTTGGATGTTTTCCGCATACTAGCAGATGGATACGTACTGCGCTTATGCTCATAGTGCCTACTTAATTTAATTTTATGATTATTTATGTTGAATATTATAAATATTTAAATTTCGAAATATATATTTTTTAAAAAGTTAAATTTTGTTTTATTAAAAATATATAAGGTATAATATTATAAATGAATTAGTAAAATTAGTTAATAAAAATTTGGAATGAAAAACTAAAAAAATTAAGAAAAGGTATAATGTAATATGTTTGTTATAATCGGATAAAATATATAAACTAAATATAAATATTATAATATGCAAATAAAATGTAAAAGACATATATTTTTATTTATTAAGTTATGGGTCTGACTAAAGTAAAATAAGTTAAAAATAAATGAATATTTTGTAATTTAAAATTTTATTATAAATTATAAAAATTTAAAATTTAAAATTTATCTTAAGAAAAGAATTATGATAGAATTATTAAAAATATATAAGTTATAATATAAAAAATGAATTAGTAACATTAATTAGCAACAATATATAAGTAAAAAAATGAATATCATCGGCCACGTATAAATTATAAAATTTTAAAATTTTAAATGTATAATAATAAAAGAATTATAATAAAACTATTAAAAATATATAAGTTAGAATATAAAAATGAATTAGTAAAATTAGTTAAGAACAATATATAAGTAAAAAAACGAATATCATCATAGAATTATTAAAAATATATAAGATAGAATATAAAATATGAATTAGTTAAATTAGTTAGCAATAATATGTAAGTAAAAAAACGGATATCATGCAACAATATATAAGTAAAAAAACGAGTAGCAAGCTAATTATACTAATTTATTTTTTATATTCTAACTTATATAATTTTAATAATTTTATCATAATTCTGATTATATATTTCAAATTTTAAATATTTATAATTTATAACAAAATTTTAAATTATACAATATTCATTTATTTTTAACTTATTTTGTTTGAGTCACACCCATGACTTAATAAGTCACATAACTTAATAAGTCACACAAGTTACGCCCGTGACTGAAATAAATGTTAAATTTTAAGT
>JAOQMP010000009.1:25536397-25549772 GCA_027563575.1 Erythroxylum pedicellare | reverse complement strand
TCCATATGAGATATGGACTAACAAGAAACCCTATCTTTCTCATATGAAAGTTTGGGGTTGTCCTGCTTATATGAAGTAGATTTAGTCAGATGAGCTTGAAGCTAAATCTAACAAGTGACTGTTTGTAGGATATCCTAAGGAAACTATAGTATATCAGTTCTACTATGTTTCGGAATAAAAATTGTTTGTTTCAAAACATATTGTCTTTTTAGAGAAAAAGTTTCTTATAAGAGAAGACAGTGAGAGCAAAATTAAACTTGTGGAAGTTTAAGATGCTCAAATAAATGCAAATCAACTGCTTGGACCCAAGAATATTGTTCATAAAGATGAAATAACAGTTCAGTCTTCTGACACACAAGCATTTCATAGGTCAGGTAGGATACGTCATGTTCTCGAGAGATACAGATTTCTTATACGTGAACTTAACAACATATTGCTCATAGAAGATGATGAGCCTACTATATAGGAAGAGGTTTTAAAGAGTTCAGAATTTGACAAATGGCTTCGAGCTATGAAATCCGAATTGGATTCCATGTATGAAAACCAAGTATGGACTTTGGTTGACCAACTTGAAGGGATAAAACCCCATAGGGTGCAAATGGGTTTCAAGAAGAAAACTGACATGGAGGATAATGTAGTTACCTATAAAGTTAGGCTTATAACTAAAGGTTATTGTCAAAGGCAAGGTGTAACTATAAAAAAACGTTTAATCTAATAGCTATGCTTAAATCTATTATGATACTCCTAGTCATTGGTGCTCATTATGATTATGAGATATGGGAAATGGATGTGAAGATGACTTTCCTTAATAGAAACCTAACTGAGGATGTATACATGACATAACTTGATGGTTTCATATCCATGAATAGAGAGAAGGTATGCAAGCTTTAGAAATTCATTTATAGATTGAAGTAAGCATCTAGGAGTTGGAATACCCAATTTGATGAAACAATCAAAGAGTTTGGTTTTTTACAAAATCTGGATGAGCCATGTGTGTATAAGAAGGTTAGTGGGATGCAATCGTGTTCTTTGTATTGTATGTAGATGAAATATTGCTAATAGGAAACAATGTATCCACTTTGCAATCAGTCAAAATTTGGTTAGCTAAGAACTTCTCTATGAAAGATCTTGAAGAAGCAACTTATATTTTGGGGATAAGGATCTATAGAGATAAATCTAAGAGGTTGCTTAGTCTTTCTCAGTCTATATACATAGACAAGATGTTAAAGAGGTTTAGCATGGAGTAGTCCAAGAGAGGTTATCTTCATATGGTACATGGGATTACACTCTCTAAATCTATGTATCTAAAGACACAAGATGAGAGGACTCGCATGAGTTTGATTCCTTATGTTTCGGATATAGGATCAATCATATACGCTATGTTATGTACTAGACCTAATGTATTGTATGTTCTAAGTGTTACTAGTAGATACTAGTTAGACCCTGGTAAGGGTCATTAGGTGGCTGTCAAGAATATCTTTAAGTACTTGAGAAGAACTAAGGATGTATTCTTGCTATATGGAGAAGGTGATCTTGTGGTAAGCGGGTATACTAATGCCAGTTTCTAATGCGATAAGGATGACTCTAGATCTCAGCCTGGATATGTATTCACACTGAATAGTGGTGCAGTCAGTTGGAAAAGCTCCAAACAAGAGACGACTGTAGATTCGATGATAAAGGCTGAGTACATTACAGCTTCAAAAGAGACAAAGGAAGTGGTTTGGATTAAGAAGTTCCTCATAGAACTTAGTGTGGTTTTGAGCATCGCTGACCTAGTATAGTTGTATTGTGACAACAATGGGGTTATAGCTCAGGTGAAGCAATTGAGGTCTCATCAGAAGGACAAACATATACTTAGATGCTACCATTTGATTAGAGAAATCATTGGTAGAAATGATGCCAAGATAGAGAGAGTTCCCACCGATCAAAATATAGCTAATTCATTGACTAAGCCTACTTCCTAAAAGAGTTTTATGTCACATGTACACACCTATGGTATTAGATATCAAGGTGATTAACTTTAGTGCAAATGGGAGTTTGTTAGAGAAGTGCTCTAAAGGCAATCACCTTTAGCACTTATTATACAAATAATTTTATGATTAACAAAGACATTTTTCATTATTTAGATGTTCATACATTTATAGATTTGATGCTAATCTTCAATTGATTTAATGAAGTCCTTAATACAAAACATAGCATGGAGGAAATCATGATAAGATCATGATAATCAGATTCCTATCATGTGTAATTATATTAGTATCTAAACTTTCACTAGTCATAGGATTAATGAGATGAGATTTCATTAATCCGGATAGAGTATCACATGTTATACTCCTTGATTGGATCAAGCAGTAGATCTCTTAAGTTGTAGACATGAGTTGTTTAAAGTTAATATGTGGATGCTTACTAAGGGCAGTAAGTACATTAGATTGACCTACTATGACACAATCATATGAATATTCTATTCTAGTGTCAATGATACTCTCATTATAGCAATGGTGCAAGTATCCTTTAATTTGAGGTGCTCAAGGATATCTTGGATACTGATCCTGTGATTTGACTCTATTCATCAGTGCCTTTTAGGGTTTACTCTTAGGATGGTAATTGGGTATAGCTTAAGGTATTCAGAGGTAATTGAGTAACCAATAAAGGATTCACCACTCATGATAGAAGGAGATGATACCTACAACCTCTTGTCGGGGTCATTACTTAGGAGTCTTTGGCCAGATCAGATATGTGTCATAAAGAGAGTCTTCAATGATATATAGAGTAATGAGATCCTCAGGACAAGATCTAATATCACTTGGACTAGATGTACATAGTCAGTTTAGTGGGAGATGACACTTTGACCATACTTTGAACTAAGTGAGGTATAGATAGTGAAAGGACAAATTGCATGGCAACATTGCGTATGGAAGGGTTTGTAGTCAAACCATTGATTTTTTGAATAATTGGGGGTCATGACGTGTTGCTAGATACCGCTCTTAACTTACTTGAATTAAGTGTTAATTCAAGTGTCCAACATAACCGGGAACCTAATGGGTCACACACGTAGGAGATCCGAAGGATGAGTAAAATGGTGAAAAGTTTTCATCAAAGTTTATACCTTTTTTTGACTAAATCCATTCACTACTAGTCTTGCCTTGTGCTTACCAGCTTGTTACCATCTCTATTTATCTTGAACACCCACTTATTCTTGAATGCTTTTTTCCCTTTGGATGCTTTATATGTTCATATGTATTATTTTTCTTCAGAGAATCCATCTCTTCCTTCATAGCTATGAGTTAGAGATCATTGTCTTCACAAGATATAATGTCTTACACATTCTCAAGCTCCCCCTCAGTAGTAAGTAATAGGTATTCAATACTTGGATACCTTGTAGAAGGCTTTTTCTCCCTTGACGACCTTTGAAGATGTGTTTCATCAGTTGTTGGATTCAATTGCTCCCTCTGATCATTATTCTCAATGGAGTCATTTTTAGCATTATCTGGATATGGTTTATATAGATCATCATTATTAGATTGTACCTAATTACCACCTATAATAGTCAGTTTCTAAAATGTTACTAAGGGTTAGAGTCTTAGGCTACTGAGTCATATGAGTTTTATCATTTGAGAATTAATAAAATACATTTCATTCACATGTGTATTGTTAGCTTACACACACGAATCATGATTTAGTAAGCATTGCAAAGATTGTATGTGCACTCAATTAACATATTCTGGGGTATGAAAGGCTTAAAATAATGATAATATAATTGTGTATTGTTTATGTCTTAAATTTTAGTTTGATGAATTATAATTAGTAATTTGGAGTTAATTGTTACAAATGGAAAATTGATGAATTAAAATGTACATTTAGTATAGGAAAAATGTCAAGTGGTAAGACAAGTTGACACATGGGAAATTAGGATGACTAAGCCTATAAAATGATTGACATTTGGCAAAAAAAATTAAATGATTAATGGTAGTAGTGATTGAGTGACAAATGGCCTAGGATATTGGTGACATTTGGCATCCGTATAAGAGGACATGTAGCTTATCTCCTTGGATGACATGTGTCCTTTTAAAACAAGGACACCTTTCACTAAAAGGCTTAAGCAGTGCAGAGTCACTCATCTTTCCTGAAGTTTCTGCTGCATGCTTTCTTTTCCTTTCCTCTGACCATCGAAACACCCACACCATCACATCTCTATGTTTTCCCTACGTTTGTGTTCAATTACCACACCGTAATCCATGCTTTTACACTTCATAAAGATAGTTATAGAACCAAATCATTGTTGTACTTTCTAATATCTTTTTATCTTTACTGAAAACCCATTCTACTCCCACTTTGTACCTAGCTGATCTTGCATGTTTGTAAGGCAAAGTAGACTTGATATTTGAGGAGGAAATTAAGCTGATCAAGTAAGTGAAATACTGATCTCTTGTGATATATGCTAATAGAACTTAATGATGACTGAATTGGAGATGGATTAATTATGATATTGGAGTGAAATGAGTGTTGGAAAATGATGCATGAATGATAGTTTCTATTCTAGTTTTTGCATGCATGAAATGAAATAGTTTATGAGCTGCCTAAATGAATGATTGTGAGTTAAAATTAGAGATGAATTTGATGAGGAATTGAAGTATAATTAAGGTTTGCTTAAGGTATAATTAACGATCTATTATGAAGGTGTTGAATTTGGTATGAACATGTTTGATTCTAGAAAATTAAAGGAAATTGGATAATGCACGTTAGGGGCACTCATCCCATGATCATAGGAAGGTCGCCTACGATTGTGGCCAAAGATTTTAAATGACAATTTTAGTTTTGTGAATTTGTTGAACCAAATGAGGATAAGTCACTCTACATTGGTGTATTTGGACCTGATTAAGGCTTGAAATGAACCTAGATTGTTGCTTGATTAACTGGTTAAGGGTTCGATAAGTTTAAGTTATTAATTGATGTCATTACTTAAGGAATGGATTTTCTTGACATCAATGTATTTAAATCTAGAAATTTTGAGTTGTCAAAAGAATAAAGGTGTTCTTATGAATGCAAATATGATCCAAAGGATACGAGTAAGGTGTGCTAGGTATGAATGAATGAGAATTGGGAAATTATGTGAATGTATATTGCTAGAAAAGGTTGATGAATGTATGATTAATGAATTTAGAGTAATCAAACTTACTCAAGGTATAAACTTGAATGTAAAATGATAATATACAAGCTATAATAATTGAACGATCAAGAATTGTGATTAAGAATACATACCCGAAAAGGTCAATTGAGCATGCATTGAACATGAAACATATACATGTTCATGATTGTATATCATAGGATTGAACAAATTAGTGATTGTGAACTATGTGTGTATTGCTTGACTAAAGACGCATAAGTTGATCACCAACATCCAGACATTGCCGGATCATCAAGGCAATAACTTTTCTAGAGCAAACTACAAGTTAAACCTAAATGTGTAAACTCAAATATATGTGCTACTGTTTGAATTGAATGTGTAATATGAAATGTGTGAATAATTGAATGATAAATGCCGGATTTAACTTCGATGAAATTAATATATGACATAAGCACATTGAATGAAAAGTACCGAAAGCATGACGTATGAATTGATGCATCTCATTAATATGAATGATCAGATAAAGGAGTTGTGACCGGAGTGACCAATGTGAGAAAGAGCTTTAAGCTCAGGATTGTGCATAAAGATCCATAGGCTCAGATAATAATGAGCCCGGTATCTATAACAGATACGGGATAGTAAATAAAATAAGCTCGGTATCCATAACGGATACGAGATAGTAATTGGATTGATAGGATCTCGATCACAACAGAGCAAAATAAGAAAGAAATGACATGTGCATTTGCATATACAATTATACATGTATCATATGAATGATTATGATGAATTATTGAATTGTTCTGAAATAGTAATACACGTTGTTGGTATACAGTACTTACTGAAATATGACTGTGATGTGGTATTCGATACTGGATTTTGTAATATACTTACTGAATCGTGTAATTTATTTTGGTGTTCTGACTTGAGTGAACTATATTGATGATAGTTCACTCATTGAGTTCGCAAACTTATCAAAGTTGCAATTTGATTTTCAAGTTCAAGGGAGTTCTAGCTCCTAAGGTGATGGAGTGGAAGTATAGTACTTACGTTTTTGGGGACAAGAATGACTTAGAGGTCTGGTTAGCTGATACTGAGTAGTCTAGTTAGAATATTTTGATTGAGCATCCCTTTTTATGTCACATTTTGTAACTGAGGTTAAACTCTCAAATGTTATGTAATGTATATACATGAATTATGAGTTGTAATGAATCGTGTAAGTTTATATTTGTGAATAAAATAGGAAGTATTGATCATTTTGAAACTTTGTGATAAGTTGATGCCTTAAATAAGTTAATGTGATTGCTCTAAAATGACATTCTTATAGGGTATGTTCTCGAATATCCTCTGGTTTATTTGGGCACATATGGAAATGGTATTTTACACCACCACTATAAATTTGTTCACACACTTCATCTTCTTCACCTGTAAACTACTTAATAGTTGAAGGAATTGGTGAAAAGCTAATAGTTCTATATGATGAGTTGTAGTGTGAACACTTATATCTACTGAGAAGATTAACACATCTCTCATGGTCCTGGAGTAGCACATTCCTACTCCTGACAACCTTTTATTTCTCTAGGTCATAAAGTCTAAAGTCAAACTGATTATCACCATATCCAACAATAATGCAAGGGATTGACTTTGAGCCAAGTTGCTTTCTCTGATCCTTGGGTACTTGTTTAAATACCTTGCAGCCAAAAACTCTCAGACAATGATATATGAGATCTTTGCTAGTACACACTCTCTTGAGAATCTAAAAATCTAATATAACTAAGGGAGCTTGATTACCTAGGTAGACTACAGTTTCATATTATTTCTCCCTAAAATATCTTTGGCAGCATAGACATTCTGAGCACAATGAACCTTTTCCGTAATGGTTCTGTTTATCGTCTTAGCAACCCTATTATATTGTGGAGTCACTTATTTGGTTTTCTCATGTCTAATGCCATATGATGTACATTGTTCTTCAAACACCTTGGAAGTGTACCCCCCTCCCCCCCAATTTTCTCTTCGCAGGCATTTCGGCTTCCCTTTTTACCATAACATGAAACTTTTTAGAAAGTTTTAAATGCTTGACTCTTAGAGTTCAACAAGTATACCCAAGTCTTCATCAAAGCATCACCAATAAATGTAACAAAATATATGTTACCTTAATGAATCCTCTTCAATAGGACCATAAATATCTTAATTCACTAACTCCCATATCTCCAACTTCCTTATAAATCTTCTTTTGAAAGAAACTCTATGTTGCTTTCTAGTTAAGCAATTAATGATCGCAAGAATTAAACAATTGTGAATTTTGAACTAGGATAAAGGATTTATTGGCCAACGACTTTAATCCCTTCTCACTCATATGTCCCAATCATCGATGCCACGGATTTGATGAAGTTTCCTTTTCGGCTGTGTATACTTCTCCACTGCCCACACACCTTTAAGTATGTCTTGTATAATGAGTAACATATCGCTCCTCGGGCAATCGTCATTACGCTTTTGGACAGTTTCCACTTCCTATCCCAAAAAATATGTTGAAATCCTTCTTGATCTAACACATTAGTCAATAATAGATTTATCCTTAGATCAGGGATGCGTCGTAGATATCTCAAGATCAATAAGCATTTTATGTTTGTCTAAACTTGGATATCACCTATATCGACTATCTTAGTGAAATTTTGGTTTCCTATATTTACACTCTCAAAATCTCTGCTCTTATAGTTTAAGAAGTTCTCCACCTTTGGAACATAATGATAATATACTCCCGTGTTAATCAATGATTCAGAACCAAAATTACTGACATAGAATCATTCACTAGTTGCATAAACTAGGGACACCTCATCATTCATGATTGAAGCTGTTGTTTTTGTATTTTTTATCATCACCATAATTCTGATGATCTTACGTTTTCATATCCCTCTTCCATTTATATTAGAACCTCTTAATGTGTCCTAACTTATCGCAATTTATGGTATGTCTTCATGTTTTGTCACCTCTGGAATTTAAACAGTTCTTAGACTTATCATGACCTTTAGACCCCAACTCTTATTCCTTCCCCTGCTTTTTGTCACAAAAGCCTACACGTTGTCAACTTCAATATTCTTTTTTTTTTCCTGATTTCTTCATTAAACATACTCTCTTTGATTACATTCAAAGAGAACACACTTTCAAGAGTTGAATTGTTAATTGTCACCACTAACATCTCCCAGTTGTCCGGTAACAAACTTAATAAGAACAAGGCTTGAAGCTCATCATTAAGAATGATCTTCAATGTATTATGCTTGTTAATTATATTCTGGAAATCACTTAGATGCTCTGACACTGATTTCTAACTTTTAACTTTAAATTCACAAGTCTCTTAATCAGGGAGGCCTTGTTATGAGTAGTCTTCCTTTCGTACATATCTTCTAGCTTCTTCCATAGCTCAAAAGGATCCATTTCTTGAGACATATGGTTGAATATGTTGATATCAAACCATTGTCTAATAGTGCCTAGAGTTTTCTGCTACATCTTTTCTCATTCTTTATTTGATATCTTGTCAGGTTTTGAAGGAACATCATCTTTCATATCTTTATCCACATCAATAGATCAAAGAGATCCTTGCAATATAGAAGGTCCTCCATCATAGGCCTCCAAATCGAGTAATTTGATAACTTGATCATAAAGTTGTTTCCACCTTCTATTACATTGGCTATGATATCACTTGTTAGGAGCCAATAACACATCTATCTAAAAGATCAACCAAATATCAATGACAAGAAAGAACTCTTAAACTTACACCAACAAAATAATAATATAATAAAAAATGTAATGATGAAATAAACACTAAGATTAACGTAGAAAACACTCTAGTGTAGAGGGAAAAACTACGGGACAAACTGACAAGTAAATTCACTAAACTCAATATGGATTTTAAAGGAAGTTGATCACTCATCCCACAACAACAATAAAGTTTTAGGATTGAAACCAAAGTTAATATCACAATCAACAAATACTCAAACTAATACCAAAACTAATCAAACAAGGATGAGAATATAACACTATTTGCCCTATCTGTTTTCCCTCACTTTTGGACATTATGGTTGTACTTTCTACAAAAGGCTATGTTCTTTTCTCTTTTATATCACAAAATAGGTCTTTCTACATCATACATGGTCACTTATACGGCCATGTAAGTGACCGAGTATTTTCAACATCGCCTCACTCACAGTTGTAAATGGTTATAAAGAGTTACAGGGTCTCCACACACAGGTATGTACATGACCATGTATGTCTTCATTCTTAACATGTTCCTTCACACATTTCCAGAGACTTATATAGTTGATCCGCAATCGTGTAAGTCAATACATGAGCATGTAGCACTCTATAAGGTCGTGTATCTCCTCAAAAGAGCTTCATTCATTTTGTCTTCACTTGTTCGCCATTCCCATGGACTATAAAGGCATCTACGATCACCAAAAGCCTAAAAAATAGGGCTAAACACTCAGCAAAATCAACATGCTGCTCAGGAATAAACTTCAAATACAATATAAGGCCTAATTCCTAAGATAGTATGGGAAAATCATCTTCATAAATTCAAAGACCAAGCACCCATTCATATCAATTTTAAATACCCTCGTAATTGATTACGAATTTCACTTTATTAAAAAAATTGCCTACCCACTGGCTAGTATATTAGAGAAAAATTAGCCTACAAGAAAGTCAAACAATACACAGATGGAACTCAAACTATTGGCCAACATCCGAGGGACGAGGACAGCATGCTATAGTCAAAAAGCTGGGGGAATTAGAACTAATATATGTAATAACTTTGTGCTTATGATCTGGCTTTAGCATAATTAAGTAGGAATAGAGCACTTGCCTTGTACACCACTATAATTCTTCTTTTTGCATCATTAAGTAGTTTACATGCTGCTACTCTCACTTGCACGACATGCTTTTAGTATGATGATCCTAAAATTATAGTGAGCAATAATTAATATCAATCATTTGGACAATTTTCATGGCATCAATAAGTTGACCCTACCTATTCTCTAATAACAATATCAAACATAACATCAGAAGTCTCATTAAGACTATGTTCAAAATTCCCTAAGATGAAAAAGCTCGAATGGTCCACAAGTAATTATTCAAGCCTCGAGTCGTGTAAAGATCAGTTCCTCTTTATTCTATAGCTTCAAATAAATAATGCTAAAAAATGCCAATGAAATTGCATCTATTGAGTATTGACATATTAAAAATATCGTGCATGATGCAAGTCGTCTCAATTTTATCTACATTAATTCACTTTAATAATGCTAATAAGCTTTTAGACCCATGAAAACTTGTGCAAGTCAACTGTGGCATGTCAAGTATTCTTGCAAAACTACAATCGCAATGACAATGTTTAGACATACGAGTGTTAATCAGACACCAGTTACATCCATCCTATTAATTAAACTAGACCACAATCTTATTGTTAGGATATATGCTATATATCTAAGTAATTAGTTTTGGCATTATTGATTAATTGGACATTTAAGATATTAATTGGATAATGACTTGGATTCAAAATCTATATAGATATCTTCTAGTTGAAAGAGAATCCTATCTTGGATTGGAGTCTATTATCATATTGATATTAGAATTATTTTACTGCTGGACATATTGGTAATTGGATCTGCTGAATTGTGTTGGTAGAGATGGTTTTGGTGTTGGTTTAATGATTTGTGTGGTGAAACTATAGTTGTCGTGCTGTGCGTTAATGGTTAATAGAGAAAGACATATGGCTGCAACATTACAAGGGTTAATAGCTGAACAAATATAAGTGTGTTGTAAGGACTTTGTGTGTATCCACTGTGGATGTCTTGGAATTAAAGTTGAAGTCTATCACTTAGTGTGTGTGTGTGCAACTTTTGAGGAAAAGGTGTGTGTATGTGGCATTGAGCCCAAGTGAGTGTGCATTAAAGTGTTGATCTCCAACGTGAGTGTGAGGTAAAGTGAATGTGCGTGTATGCAATATAATAGGTGTGTATTAATTGTCAATGAAAGAGTCGTGTTAGTGATGCACATTTCGTAAAATTACTGAACAATGTGTGATAGGTTGGGTGAGCCACAATAAAGTTGATTTGTGAGCAAAGGTTGGCATTGTAAATGTTTTTTATTATTAAGGATACCGAAGTGATTCTTGGGTGATCAAAAACTATGGCTGAGAGCATATGTTTTTTAGTGGATAGCTAAATAACTTTTTGGGTGATTAAAGCCACGAGAAAGCAACTAAGGTGAAGTGTGTTAGGGATTGCTACGGTGAAGTGGATTATTCGACTGTTTTATTCAAGAGGTCTTCATCTGGCTTGTGTGATGTGTTTATGTGAACTAGCTTATTATTTTTGCGACAACTTCCAGATTTATTTTAGTGGAGCTTAACCTTTCGGGAAGTTGTCTTCTTTTCTGTCTCAAGTGTATTTTATTTTTATTCTTAGTTGATTCATCACTTGAGTTATTTGTTTATTTTTCTTTCATTAAAAGTTAAAAAAAATCCTCTGATGAGGTTAACCTGAGTTGGTCGTGTTATTGGGTGTAAAAATCCTTCACCGGAAGTGAGGTTGAGAGATAGTGTCAAAGGTTGAGTGGTGTTGGCTCAGTAAAGCCTTGGGTAAATCTATTGTACTTCGGTGAAAGTGATTAAGTTGGGTGAGGGCCCTGCAGATATAGGCAAGGTGTGCCGAACTACATTACCAAATTTTCACTGTTGATTTATTTTTTGGTTCTTTTAATTTGTCTGAGTTTTTTGTTTGCCAGAAACGAATCAGAGAGTTTGCAAAACAATGACCTCTTTGGTTTTTCAATTAGTATAAGAGCAAGGTCACCAATTCAGAACTTGGTAACAAGTTGGTGCAGATTCTAGTTTCGCAAACATGGCCATAAAAGAAGGAGCATCAATTATCAAGCCACCGCTGTTGGACGGTTACAATTATCCTGCATGGAAATCATGGATGAGATTCTTTATTTAGGCGCAGGGAACAAGAGCATGGAACTTGATAGTGCATAGGTGGACACATCTGATGATCACTAATGATAAAGGAGAGGTAGTTCAAAAAGATTCACCTGAATGGACAAGAGTTGAAGAAGAAAGTGTACTTGAAAGTTCACAAGCAATGTATGCAATATTTAGTGCTATTGATGAAGGACACTTCTCAATGATGTTAGCTTATGAATTGGCTAAAGAAGCATGGGATGCTTTGCAGACTATTCATGAAGGGTCCAAATCTGTGATAGCTTCAAAACTACAGATGTTAGATGTGAGGTTTGAAGAACTTAGGATGGATGAAAATAAGATTATCGGAGACTTTCATGAAAGGTTGCGAGATATAACAAATCAGACACATCAATTAGGGAAGAAATATTCTAATGTTGAGATCACTACTTCCAAGATTTATTCCAATAATTACAGCAATCGAGGAGGCTCATGATATTAATGATTTATCGTTGGATAAGGTAATTGGAATTTTGACTAATTTTGAGATGAATCTTTTATGGGGAAAACAAGAAAGAAGTAAAGGATTGACACTACAAGTGGAAACAAGAAATGGTATGAATGATATAAAAGATGAATCTGACAAGAATGAGGATATGGAGTTATTAATACGAGAGTTTAGTAAATGGTTGAAGAGAGTGAAAAAGGACAAATCAGAGTTTGGGAAAAATGACGGGAGTTCATCGAACAACAACTTCAAACAGCAAGCCAAAACTCAAAAGGGAAGAAAGGAAAAGAGAATTCAATGCCATGAGTATCAAGACTTCGGACATGTTCAAGTGGAATGTGCTAACATCTTGAAGAAGAGAAAAGGGAAATCCTATATGAGTACTTGGAGTGATAACGAATCCGGGAGTGAAGAAGAAGTTGTGAATAGTGATATGTTAGTTACTTTGTACAGCAAAAGTCCAATTACTTGTTTAACAGTAACCAAGAAGGAAGTAACTGAAGATGAAAAAGTGACTAAATTAGGAAATTTAGGGAAAAATGCAAACAATTTAGCTTAAAGCTCAATCTCAAATTATGATAGTTATGATAGTACTTTAGATGATAAAAAGGATGGTATTTATGAAGCCTATGATTTAATGTACAAAAAATGGGTGAAAATATGTAGAAAGAGTGAAAGATTGAAGGAAGAGAATCTCTCCATGAAGAACACCATCCAAGAGTTAGAAAAGAAATTGATGTTGACATCAGATGAGCTTGGTGAAGCTAGAATGAAATTGGTAAGTATTGAAAAGGGA
>JAOQMP010000009.1:25524456-25536297 GCA_027563575.1 Erythroxylum pedicellare | reverse complement strand
TTTCATGGTGACAATTTTTAGATCTATTTCAGTGGAGCTAAACCTACCGGGAAGTTCTTTTTCTCTTCTTTCTCAAGTGCTATCATTTATGTTGAATTTTGTTTAATCACTTGAGTTGTTTAGTTTGTTTCATTATCATTAAACATCATTTGAGAAAATCCTCTATCGAGGTTATGACGAGGTGGTCGTACTATTGGGTGTGAAATTCTGTCACAGGAAATGAGATCGAGAGATAGTGTCAAAGGTTGAGTGGTGTCAACTCAGTAAAGCCTTGGTTAAATTTATTATACTTCGATAAAAGCATTAAGCTGGGTGAGGGCCCTACAGATGTAGACAAGGTGTGCCGAATTGCGTTACCAAACTTCTAATGCTTTTTATTATTTCATTTTGATTGCTTTTATTTTCGTTTGTGCTAATGACATCCACGATAAAAATTGGAAAGTTTGCGAAACTACCACCCCCCTTAGTTTTTCACTTGGAATCAGAGCGAGGTCACCGATTCAGAACTTGGGAGTAAGTTGGTGCAGATCCTAGTTTTGCAAACATGGCCATAAGAGAAGGAGCATTAATTATTAGGCCACCGTTGTTGGATGGTTCCAATTATCTTGCATGGAAATCACGGATAAAAGTCTTTATTCAGGCACGGGGAATAAGAGCATAGAACTCCGTGTCACATAGCTGGACACATCTGATGATTACTGATATTAAGGGAGAGACAGTTCTAAAAGATCCATTTGAATGGACAAGAGCCAAAGAAGAAAGAGCACTTGGAAACTCACAAGCATTGCATGCAATTTTCAGTTCTGTTGATGAAGGACATTCTCATTGATATTAGCCTGTGAATCGGCTAAAGAAGTGTGGGATACTTTGTAGACTATTTATGAAGGGTCTAAATCTGTGATAGTGTCAAAACTACATATGTTAGCTTTGAGGTTTGAAGAATTGAAGATGGATGACAATGAGAATATTGGAGACTTTTATGAAAGATTGTGAGATATAGCGAATCAGGCACATCAACTCGGAAAGAAATATTCTAATTTGAAACTAGTCAAAAAGATGGGATCATTACCTCTAAGATTTATTCCAAAAAATGCAGCAATCGAGGAGGCTCATGACATCAATGATTTGTCATTAGAGAAGGTAATTCGAATTCTTACCAATTTCAAAATGAATTTATTGAGGGGTAAACAAGAAATAAGCAAAGGATTGACATTATAGGTTGAAATTGGAAAAGGTATGAAAGATTTAAAAGATGAATTTAACGAGAATGAGGATATGGAGCTATTAACACAAGAGTTCAGTAAGTGGCCAAAAAGAGTGAAAAAGGACAGACTCGAGTTTAGGCAAAACAGTGGGAGCTCATCGAATAACAACTTCAAACAATAAGCTAAAACTCAAAAGGGAGAAAGAAAGATAAAGAGAATTCAATGCCATAAGTGTCAAGGATTTGGACATGTTCAAGCAGAGTGTGCTAATACCATGAATAAGAGAAAAGAAAATTCCTATATGAGCACTTAGAGTGATAATGAATCCAGAAGTGAATATGGAAGTGAAGAAGAAATTGTGAATAGTGATGTGTTAGTTACTTTGTACAGCAAAAGCCCAATTACTTGCTTAACAGCAACTGAGAAGGAAGTAACTGAAGATGAAAAAGGGAGTAAATTGAAAAATTTTGAGATAAACACAGACTAAATTAGCTCAAGGCTCAATCTTAGATTATAACAGTGATGAAAGTGGGTTCAGGTGATAAAAAGGAGAACATTTACGAGGCTTACGAATTAATGTATGAAAAATGGGTGAAAATATCTAAAAATATTGAAAGATTGAAGGAAGAGAATCTCTTCATAAAGAACACCATCCAAGAGTTAGAAAAGAAATTTATGTTGACATTAGATGAGCTTGGTAAAGCTAGAATGAAATTGGTAAGTACTGAAAAGGGATTGAGAATGTTGAATGGAGGCACAGAAAAACTAGAAAAGTTAATAAAAATTGGTAAGGTTAAAAGGGATCTTTAAGGCATTGGCTATAAGAGTGAATGCTTTAAAGTAAATGAGGAGAAAAATAATATGTCCAGATCTATCCGAGAAGAAGAAACATCGAGAAAGAATCAAAGATTTGTACCGACATGTCATTTTTGTGGAGTTATCGGACACATAAGGCCGAGATGCTACAAGATGTTGTCAATTATGATTCAAAGGGGTCAAAATAAAAAATCTAGACACTTTCCATTAAATTTTCAGCAGCAACCTATGGTATTGAAGCACACTTATATTAGAAAAGGTCAAGTATAAGCATAAAAATATATGAAGGAAAAACAAGAAATTGTACAGATTCACAGTTAGTTACTATTTGTAAAGCAACTGGTTAAACAAAGGACAAGTCAGTTACTTTTGAAGAAGAAATTGATGACAAATATAATATGACGAAGAAAAAGACTAGGTTTGATTTTCTTCGAGGGGCACAGAGACTATGTACTTTACATTTTTGAAGTTTTTTTGTGTTTAAAAAAAGGAAACGAAACGAAACGAAACGAAACGTAAAAAAAGAAAAAGAAAAGTTTTTTTAGTTACTTATTTTATGTTGCTATTATCATCTCATTTTTTTAGTAGTTTAAACTGTGACTTCTATTTGGCTCCACCGAAGACTTTTCAGCTCTCTCATCAGTATGGGTCTCTCTCTATCTTTTGAGCATATCTCTTAGTGTTTTAAATGGCGGTAATTTGTCTTCTTAGTGTACTTATGATTCTTCTACTGCATCTATGGCTGATTCTTATGATTATTCGGTTTAATACTGTTTTTTCTTAAAGAAGAGACAAAATTGTTTATGGTGAATGTTCCATTCAGGGGGAGATTTAAAGGTGTATGTGTGACTATTCATCATGCTTTTTGGCATCTTTTTTCTCCTAGAGGGGAGAATGGATTTGTGCATTTGATGGTTATATGTCCAATTATGTTCTTTAAGGGGAGTTTCATATTTGTGACAAACAATGACAAAAAGGGTGAGATTATTAGGATATATGTTATATATCTAAGTAATTAGTTTTGGCATTATTTATTAATTGGACATTTAAGATATTAATTAGATAATGTCTTAGATTTAAAAGCTATATGGATAATCTTCTAGTTGAAAAAGAATCTTATCTTGGATTGGAGTCTATTATCATGTTGATATTGGAATTATTTTACTGCTGGACATGTTGGTAATTGGATAGAGTTACTGTTGAATTGTGTTGGTAAAGATGGTTTTGGTGTTGGCTTAATGATGTGTGTGGTGAAACTATAGTTATCGTGCTGTGCGTTAATGGTTAATAGAGAAAGACATATGACTGTAACATTACAAGGATTAATAGCTGAACAAATATAAGTGTGTAACGTGTAGGTTAAGGACTTTGTGTGCATCCACCGTGGGTGTCTTGGAATTAAAGATGAAGTCTATCACTTGGTGTGTGTGTGTGTGGCTTTTGAGGAAAAGGTGTGTGTGTATGGCATTGAGTCCAAGTGAGTGTGAGGTAAAGTGAAAGATGTTCCTATATATAATACAACAGGTGTGCATTAATTGTCAATGAAAGTGTTACGTTAGTGATGCACATTTTGTAAAATTACTGAACAACATGTGGATTTATGAGCAAAGTTGATTTATGAGCAAGGGTTGGCGTTGCAAACATTTTTATTATTGAGGATATTAAAGTGATTCTTGGGTGTTCAAAAACCGTGGCTGAGAGCGTATGTTTTTTAATGGATAGCTAAATAACTTTTTAGGTGATTAAAGCCATGGGAAAGCAGTTAAGGTGAAGTGCGTCAGGTATTGCTACAATGAATTAGGTTATTAGACTGTTTTATTCAAGAGGTCTTCATCTGGCTTGTGTGATGTGTTTGTGTGAACCAGCCTATTACTGTTGCGACGACTTCCATATTTATTTTAGTGGAGCTTAACCTTTAGGGAAGTTGTCTTCTTCTCTATCTCAAGTGTATTCTATTTTTATTCTTAGTTGATTCATCACTTGAGTTATTTGTTTATTGTTCTTTCATTAAAAGTTGTTTAGAAAAATCCTTTGATAAGGTTAACACGAGTTAGTCGTGTTATTGGGTGTGAAAATCTTTCACGAGAAGTGAGGTTGAGAGATAGTGTCAAGGGTTGAGAGGTGTCGACTCAGTAAAGCCGTGGGTAATTCTATTGTACTTCGGTAAAAGTGATTAAGATAGGTGAGGGCCCTGTAAACGTAGGCAAGGTATGCCGAACTGCGTTACCAAATTTCAGGTGTTGATTTACTTTTTGGTTCTTTTAATTTTTCTGATTTTTTTGTTTGCCAGAAATGAATCAGAAAGTTTGCGAAACAATTACCCCCTTCGGTTTTTCACTTATCTTAAAATGAAAAGTTTACATACTTTTTCCTTTGCATTGTTTCTTTTAGTTCAATCTGGTGCAACTCTAGGGTTCAAGTGTACTTTTCCAGTTTTCAAGATGCAGATACATATCTACTTTGAAGTTATCGTATATCAACTTGAGTTACTCTTGTTCGGTAAACATGAAAAAGCTTAGATGTTGTTGGAAAAGTGCCTTAAAGATGTTACAGTTATGGATACAAAAAAATGTGTCGAATGTTGTTCAAGTCTTTAAGAAATGTTTTCTGTAATCTTTTTTGTTGTAACTTGATATTAGGAATTGTTATGTTTTAGCTTTTTATGAAGAGCAATACAGTGAATAAAAATATACAGACTTTCAGCTATTACATTTATTCTTTTCTTTACTGCAAAGCCATTATATTTTTGTTATTGTCATCGTCAAATAACAACTCTAATCACACTTTATTATTTTGTTTTTGTATCCTATAATAACTTATAGTTTTTTTATTTAAAATTTTGAGATGAGTGAACTCAAATACATCAAAAAACATAACAACCTTCATGCAATAGAAATTGAAACATCTTTCTTCCATGTTGTACCACCAATTTTTGATGGTGATAATTATCAACCTTAAACTGTTAGATTAACATCTTGATACATTAGACCTTTTAGAAATTATAGAGAAAAATATTTATGTTCACCCATTGCTCATAAATCGTATGGTAGCTTAACTTAAGACTTACAAAGAGAAAAAAAATTAAAAATTCTAAAGATAATGCGTACCTATTCTCAACTGTTTCAAACACTATATTTACAAAGATCATAAACTTAAATTCAACAAAAGATATCTACGACTAATAATAAAAAGAATACTAAAAAAATGAATGAACAAAAATATATGTGTTAAGATATATATCTTATTATTTAATTTTGGACATTATTTGATAACTGGACTTAGTGGATTTATGTGGGACTCTTTCAAGATAAGATTGATAAGCTTTAAAATCCTATTCAAGATGGGATTTAATGGATAACCTATTTTGAAGATAATAGCTATCTAAGGAAGGATATGTTAGAGATTTCATAGCTAATAGCCCTGTCTTATTAATATGTTTTACGTAAGTTTTGGAGTTGAAGGATTGTCATTGTTGGTGTGGAAAAATGAGAGTCCTTGTATGACTTGGATGTTGGGATTGTAGAGCAATCTTGGATTATTTTAGTAGCTGATTTTGTGGGATAATATTCCAAGTTTGTGCTGCCACTTTCTGTCAAGGTTTGATGACCTGGTTGCTGGTTTTATCGTTGATTATGTGATTTTTATACTATTGCATATTCTTCTATTTTGAATAAAAATTGAGGGTTGTATTGTGTTGTTGATTGTGTTGATTTTGACAGTTGTATATTCTCCATCTTTGCATGAAAACAATGGGATGAAAAGTTATTAATTTTGTGTGATTCTTAGAGTTGCGTTTTCTTCTGCTTTAAATGTCTATTAAGCGTATTTTGGCAACTAGTTTTTCTCTTGATTTCTTGCATGATTTGACTGGATAACCAATGTTTGTAGGGAATCATTGCTACTGCATTTTTTTTGTTTGTTCTTGAGTGACTTTAGTGGCCTATGTAATCATTAATTGTCAGTTGTGTTCTTTTTTGTTTTCGAACAATCTTTGAGGGCAATTTCGATAGTCAATTTTTGTGGTGTTCACGTAAGTTTTGTCAGGCTAATTGGTTATTGATTGTGTTTGTTTTGATGACTGTTGATAGTGGAGGTGTTGTATGAAAAATTCCAACAGCTAGTGTGGATTTTGCAGTTCAGATTTTTGCAATGTTTCGATGAAGAAACGTTTATTTTTATTGGGTATTCTTCTGCTGCTGTGGGTGTGATGTTATGATGATAATATCAAAAGACTACAGCAAGTTTGTTGGTGAACAACTTTCCAATCTTTCATTAAAGAAGCTGGAATTATTAGGGAAGTTGTTTTTCTTATCTCAAGTGTTTTTGTTTATATTGAATTTTGTTTAGTCACTTAAATTGTTTATTTCGTTTCATTATTATTAAACATTGTTTAAGAAAATATTCTGTTGAGGTTAGTACAAGGCGCTCATACTGTTAGGTGTGAAATGCTTTCACGAGTTATGAGAACAAGAGGTAGTGTCAAGGGTTGAGTGAATTAACTCAGTAAAGCCTTTTATAAAACTATTGTTGTTAGTGAAAGTATTAAGCTAGGTGAGGGTCTCGCAAATATAGACAAGGTGTTCTAAACTGTATTAACAAATTTTAGAGTTGATTTGATATTTTACGTTTAATTTTTTTATTTTCACTTGTGCTAGAAACAACTACTACCGAATCAGAATTTGCAAAACTACACTTATTGGGAAATTTTCAATTAGTATCAGAGCAGGTCACTGAATTAGAATTTGATACGTCAAGTTGGTACAGATCTGTGTTTCACAATTATGGCTATAAGAGAATAGGCATCAGTCATCAGGCCACCATTATTTGGCAATTCAAACTATCCTATGTGAAAATCTCGAATGAGAGTATTTATTCAAGCATAGGGAACAAAAGGGGGGAACTCAGTATTACATAGTTGGACACATCTAGTTATAACTAATGATAAGGGAGAAGTAATACTGAAAGATCCATCTGAGTTCACAAAAGTTGAAGAAGAAAGAGCACTTGGAAACTCTCAAGCCATGCATGTCATCTTTAGTGTTGTTGATGAAGGTAGACAAAAGAAACATGGGATACTTTGCAAACTATACATGAAGGTTCAAAATCCATGATAGCTTTGAAACTTCAGATGTTGCTTATGAGATTCGAAGAATTGAAGATAGATGAAAGTGAAATGATTGGAGACTTCTATAAGAGACTACGTGACATAGGAAATCAAGCACATCAGCTTGGAAAGAAGTATTCTCATCTGAAACTGGTTAAAAAGATGTTGAGATCACCACCTTCAAGATTCATACTAAAACTTACAGCCATCAAAGAGGCTCATGATATCAATGAATTATCTTTGGATAAGGTAATTAGAATTCTTACTAACTTTAAAATGAATTTGTTAAGGGGGAAACAAGAGAGGAGCAAAAGATTGGCATTACAAGCTAAAATTGGGAAACAAATGAATGACTTAGGAGATGAATCTAACGAGAAAGAGGATATGGAGTTATTGATAAGAAATTTCATCAAGTGGTTAAAGAAAGTGAAAAAGGATAAACTCGAGTTTATACAAAATGGTGGGAGTTCATCGAACAACAAGTTAAAACTCAAAAGAGTGAAAGAAAATTCAATGTCATAAATGTCAAGGCTTCGGACACGTGCAAGCGGAATGTGGTAACACTTTGAAGAAAAGAAATGGAAAGTCCTATGCGAGCACTTGGAATAAGATTAAATCAAAAAATGAGTATGGTAGCGAAGAGGAATTTGTGATTAATGTTGCATTAGCTGCTTTATACAGCAAAAGTTCAGTTGCTTGCTTAACAGCAACCAAGAAAGAAGAAATTGATGATGAAACTGTGGGTAAATCAGTCTAAAATTTTGAGAAAAATCGATGAATCAGTCCATAGTTTCGGTTCAAATTATGACAATGATGACCATGATTTGGATTACAAAAAAGAAGATATTTATGAAGCCTATGAATTAATGTATACAAAATTGGTGCAAACGTGTAAAAAAATGAAAAGCTAAAGAAGGCAAACTACTCTATAAAGAACATCATTCAAGATTTAAAGAAGAAGTTATTATCTACAATAAATGAGCTTGATAAAAAGAATTAAAGTTGGTAATTACGGAAAAAAGAAATAAGAATGTTAAATGCAAGTATCGAAAAGCTAGAAAATTTGCTGAAAATTGGTAAGAATAAAGGAGACTTTCAAGGCATTGGCTATAAAGGTGAATGTTCTAAGTTGAATGATGAGACAAGTGGTGCAACCAGATTTGTCCAAGGAGAAATCTCAATGAAGAATCGGAAGTTTATACCTACATGTCACTTTTGTGGGGTTATTGGGCATATAAGGTTGAAATGTTACAAATTGTTACAATTGATATTTCAAAGGGCTCAAAAACAAAAATCTAGACACTTTTTAATGAACTTCTAGCAGCAGCCCATGTTACCAACATACTTAGGTTAGAAAGGTTAATTACAAGCACAAAGATGTAGTAAAAGAAAAAATAAGAAATTGTCCAGATTCACAAATAGTTACTATTGTTAAAGAAACTGGTCAGACAGAGGACCTATTAGTTACTTCAAAAGAAGAAACCGATGATAAAGATAACGTAACAAGGAATAAGGCTAGGTTTGAATTTCTTCGAGGAACACAGGGACTGTGAGTTTTACATTTTTGAAGTATATTGATTTTTTGGGCTAAAAAAAGGAGGTTCGAAGGAGTTATCATCTAGACTTTCTGAGTTTTTATTTATAGGTTTTCTAAGATTCAGTTAATTGGTGTGTGTTTGGTTTTTCCTTACTTGTTGAATACTATATTTGATGTGATAATGTGGCTATGCTTGACGATTTAAGTATTTTTCTTTTAGATATTGATTTACGAAGTTATATCGAGAAAATGTTAAAGCTTGGTTGGAGACCTATATGAAGATTCGAGTTTTCTATGATTTGGCTTTTTCAAGTTTTATTTTGGTTTCTCTCTATATTGGGTTGTATAAATTTGGGCAATTTACATTCGTATGGTTTATATGAGGAGGAGATTGATTACGTTTGAATATGATTCGCTGAAAGCATTTTTGGGATTTCTAAATTTAATTAGTTGTATGCGGATGGATTTGATGTAAGCAGTGATATGTTGGCTAATGTTTATGATTAGTGGTAAATTGTTATCTTGGCGTGCTTATGATTCTTCCACTATAGCTATTGCTAATTCTTATGCCTCTTTATTCGCTGAGATTAATCGCATTGAAGCCATTCTTTGTTTCGGCATTGTTTTATCCTAAGTGGGAGATATATGATTGTTTTTTGTGATTGTTTAATTCAGGGGGAGATTTCAAGTTATCTGTGTGACTATTAGTCTTGCCTTTTGGCATCTTTTGTCCCAAGAGGAAGAAAACGATGTTGGAAAATGTTACTTTGTTGATTGTGTTCTGTTACTTTTATTGTTTTGGATAATTGATTATGTTTGGATCTTGTTGATTGATTAAGGGGGAGTTCTCATGAGGTTTGTGAATTTGATACTATACGTCCAATTATCTCCTTTAGAGACAGTTTCAAATAAATGAAAAATAATGCCAGAAAGGAGAAGATTGTTAAGATATATATCTTATATCTTATTATTTAATTTTGGACATTATTTGCTAATTGGACCTAGATGATAAGTTTGATAAGGTTTAAAATCCTATTTACGATGGGATTTAATGGATAACCTATTTTAGGGATAATAGTTAGCTAAGGAAGGATATGTTGGAGATTTGATTGCTAATAGTAGTTGTCTTATTAATATGAGTTATGTAAGTTTTAGAGCTGAAGGATTGTCGTTTTTGGTGTGAAAAAAGAGAGTCCTTGTATGACTTGGAGGTTGGGATTTGAGAGCAATATTGGCTTATTTTAGTGGCTGATTTGTGGGATAATCAGTGTTTGTGGGGAATCATTGCTGCTGCATTTTCTTGTTGCTCTTGAGTGACTTTAGTGGCCTATGTAATTGTTAATTGTCAGCTGCATTCTTTTCTATTTTTGAAGAATTTTTTAAGGCAATTTCTACAAGTGGCCTGTGTAATTGTTAACCGTCAGCTGCATTCTTTTCTATTTTTGAAGAATTTTTTAAGGCAATTTCGACAATTGGTTTTTGTGGTATTTGTGTGAGTTTTGTTGGGCTGATCGGTTATTAATTGTGCTTATTTTGGTGGCTGTTGATAATGGAGGTGTTATGTGAAAATTTCCAGCAGCTGTTGTAGATTTTGCAGTTTAGATTTCTGCAACATTTCGGTAAAGAAATGTTTATTTTTGTTGGGTATTTTTCTGTTGGTGGACAACTTTCTGACTTTCATTGAAGAAGTTGGAATTATTAAGTTGTTTTTCTTATCTCAAGTGTTTTCGTTTATGTTGAATTTTGTTTAATCACTTAAGTTGTTTATTTTGTTTCGTTATTATTAAACATTGTTTGAGAAAATCCTCTATTAAGGTTATTACGAGATGGTCGTACTATTGGGTGTGAAACACTTTCATAGGTTGTGAGAACAAGAGTAATGTCAAGGGTTGAGTGAGTCAGCTTAGTAAAACCTTGTATAAAATTGTTGTTGTTAATGAAAGTATTAAGCTGGGTAAGAGCCCCCCAGACGTAGACAAAGTGTACCGAATTGCATTAACAAATTTCGGTGTTGATTTGTTATTTTTGTTTAATTTTTTATTTTCGCTTATGCTAGAAACAACTACAATCGAACCAGAATTTTTACGAAACTACACCCCTTCGGAAATTTTCAATATAAGTGCTCAACTTGAAAAGGGTGTTTGCAATGTTGAAGATGAAGGAGATATAGACCATTGTCAAAGACTGTTATAATAAATTGTTGAGAATATAAAAAGAAAAGGTGAGGATGTTTGAGAAGGATTTCTATATTAAATGAATTATGGAAAAAAAGAAGAAGTTTATAACTTTACGTTAAATGTATATGCAAAACAATTCTTATAACTTTGTGTGACATATGTAAGTATACAATTTTTTCACTAGAAGAATCTAATGCTTTATCAAGTATGTCTTTAGCAGAATTATAAATACATTATAAGTACAATAGCAAAGGAGAATGATGAGGAAAGAAAAATCAGTGTAGGGTGTTTTTTAAGCAAAGGTAAAAAAGTTCAAGAGGAAGTAAAAATTAAGAACAATACTAAGAAGAAAAGTAACAAGACTAACAATAACAATAACAATAATAATGAAACCTATCCACTTTGCCCATATTGCAAAAAAAATGAATCATCCATAAAGGAATTGGTAATGGGGGCTTGATGTCAAGTGCAGAAAATGTGGGAAGATTGGGCACATGGAGAGAATTTGTATGTCACAATAACAAAAGGCAAATGCATATCACAATAACAAGAGGCAAATGCATTTAGTGAGGATCGTCAAAAGGAGCAACTTTTTATTGCTTTATGCTTCATGACAAGTAATAGCTTTAATGATTCTTGACTAACTGATAGTAGATGCATAAACTACATGACTAATGACCAAGATCTCTTTAAAGAGATAGATAAAAGTATTGTTTCTAAAATAAAAATTAGAAATGATGAATTTATTTTAATCAAAAGTAGATGAACTATTGCTATAAAAATCTTAACTAGTTTAAAGTAGTTTATATGTGCTTGATATTATCAAAAACTTGCTTAGTATTGGACAACTTATCAGAAAAGATTTAAAATTCATATTTAAAGATAAATGGTGCTTGATTAAAGATGTGAAAAATAAAAAAGTATTCATAGATAAAATTAAAAAAAACATTGCTCTAAATATAATGGCAATGAGAAAATGACATTTTCAAGTATTATAAGTAA
>JAOQMP010000009.1:25506834-25516947 GCA_027563575.1 Erythroxylum pedicellare | reverse complement strand
CTTCTAGCTTATTTCCTCAATATTTCCTCTTCATTCCTATTTCATTTCAGCTCAACTTGTTACAACCAAATCAAAATCTATCATTTTTCATAATCATCAACAACAGAAAATCACACTCACGCATATTCTTCACATTTTCTGCATTTCTTCACTTTTTTTTTTTGCATTCACTTAATTTTCTTCCTCTAACTATCATTTTAATCACTCTTTTTAACTATCATTTTAATCATTCTTTTTCATCTCCAGACATCACCATACACCTATCTCTTAACTCTAAATTCATTTTTAATCATCTTTAAAAACGCTCCAAAACTTACGTGTATATATATATATACACACAATGAAGACATCAACATAAACAGAGTAGTTACATATTCATTTTTCATGAATTTTCTGCATTAATCTCATACACATTTTAGTTGATCTTTCAACTCAAAAATCATTTCTACTACCTCTTATAAAATTTTGATAATCAAATCTGAAAAATCAACACATCCAAATTTTCATCCTATATTCACGGTAAACATGAAAATTGTCTATTTTTCTCATGAATATGAAATATCAACAAATCATCATTTTTGTTTCATAAACCAACAACTCTAAAGGATTAACAAGATACCTACTTGTTTAAACTCCAACTCTTTTAAAAATCACTTGAACCCTAAGTTTCAAATATCACCCAATCATCATCTTGCCAAAGGTTGTAGGGTTAGGTGTTTTATTGACAGTTAAGAAGAGAGCAAAATGAGATAGCAAGAAAAAGTGAGAGCAAGACTTGTATTGTAAGGATGAGACAACTTTTGAAAGAATGAAGCTTCCAGAAACTTAGGAGAGTCACGAAAAAGAAGCAAGATCAAAACAATTAAAATGGTCTTTAAAAATAAGAGAATGTGTGGCTTGACAAGTGACATTTGTCACTTGTCCAATTTTTATAGGCTTAAACTGGGTTCTCTTATGTAACCAGTCCAATCATCTCCCAAATTTTACTTCAATTGTCTCTAAATTTTCAATATCATTTTCTAAAAAATTCTAAAGTCATCTATAAAATTTCTCCAATGTCATTTGACTATTATTTCTATTTCCATTTGTAATTGACTTCCATTTGGCATTTTTTTTAGTCCAAAAATACTCATAATTTTCGAAAAATTTCCTAAAATTCACCAAAAATTCTAAATCACTAAATACACTCCCTAAATCAATTTTCAACATATAAAAACTAAAATTCTCAATATAATCACATTTATAAACAATTATACTGGGAATATCAATGAATGCATGTACAGTCATTTTAATGTGTGCAAAAATTCAAATTCACATGTGTGTATGCTAACATTATGCATATGCATGAAATGCATTTTCCTAATCTCTCTTTGAGCTCACATATACCAAATTTTAGGGTTCTAACCCTTAGTATGGGAACGGGAAGTTACATATTAAGTTTTAAAAAAGTCTAAATTTTATGCACATATAATTTACTTAATTCTCTTATTTGCTATCTATAGACTAATATTTCTTTTGAATTTTTTTCTTCCTTAATAACTTTTTAAACTTCCTAGTGATGAAGATAATATCCTTCCCATCACTTGATAAAGTCTCTTCTTCATCACTTGATTCTTCCTTTTGAGCTTTAAATTCCAAGTTCTTCATCTTTGTAGCCAATTCCTCCTATTACGTCTCCTTTAGACACATTTTATAGATGGAAAAAGATTTAATAAACTTCTTTAATGTAAGACATTCAAATGCTTTTCTTTTTAAATAATGTCAACTTAGTTTTCTAAGTTTTATATAGAGACCTAAATAATTTTCTTATCATATCAATATTAATATAAGATTTGGCTAAGCCTTGAGAGAATTTATAATATCACTGAATTTAAAGCTCATGTTTAAGGTTCTTTGATCACGTTTTATCTATATGAGTATATATTAATATGCAAGCATGTAATTTTTCTCTCCTTAACTTGCTTAGTTTCTTCATATGTGAATTTTAGAGTATGCCAACTTTCATATACTAACTTAGACATGGATACATATTAAATTCATTTCGATCAAATGCATGAATTATAATGTGGATTCCTTTACTATTTAGTGAAATAAGCTTATTGTTATTAGTGCACTAAGTGTCAGAATGTAAACTTTCTTTTTTCTTTCAATTTCAATTAGTGTATTGGGTGTCAAAATTTTAGTATCCCAAATCAGAAGGACTATTTGGTTAGGTCTCTCCCTCTACCGGGTGTTCATTTCTTGAGTATAAACCAATTAAGAGTGATCTTATCGTTTAATTATGTTTTGTTTCCTAACATAAGAACTGCTCCCTTACCAACTGTATAATATAAGATACTCTACTATCAGTCTTTGATATTTGTATTGAATTACATAAAGAATGAATATGATGTATATATTACCTCTGTCTATTACAGAATAGGAGAAATCTTCTATTCCTTAAATCCATAACAAATATTGTAACGTATGTTTTAGATATTAGTGTGTATGTATTTGTTAATTACAAAACTGAGATGATGCTTACAAAATGTCACCATACATTCCTGATGCTTTTTTTGCTAAATTTGGTGGTTTTATTTTTATAACAATGCAATGGTTGTGGTAATTTATTCCTAAACATACTTGTTTTATTAGGAAAACATCAAAACTCTTAAGAAAATGGAAAACATTTCACTTTCAGCAACTTTAATTTGATGGTGGTGAGAAAGTATTTGATGATGATAAGTTAAGGTTACCCTTAAACTAATTAGATTAGGAGAAAAAGGTGGAGTTAATTTTTTTGTTATAAATACTCTAAAGCATTGAAGGAGGAATTGGTTGTGATTAAGTTTTCAAATTGTGAAATCATATGGTGGGATTGGTTTCAAATTGGAGGGGAAATGGTCAGAGACCTGTAAAAACTTAGGAAAAATGAAGGATCTAATGATGAAAAGATTTATACCTAGCTGTCACTCTAGGCACTTGATGGAGATCAAGCATCCTAAATGAATTTGAACATGCAAGAAAGAATGAGACATGTTGGAGAGCTTAAATAGTAAGGAGAAACAATTAGAAAAACCAAAAAATGTGTTACTAAGGTAGAAGATCCATTTCAAAAACTTAGAGGACTAGTGAAACTGTTATGGACTAAACATGCTAAAGAGACCCTCAGCAATCTATTAGTGGATCTATATATAAGGGAAGAAGCTAAAAACTTCAAGACACATCAACTGCGTTGGAATTATTAAAGAAGACTAACTATATTGTATAACTAGAAATGTCTTATTTGTTACAATTTGACTGTTTTGAGCATTTTTTAGCCATATGATGTAATATATTTAGGCTTGCTTAGATTATGCCTTGGACATATTAATTAAGTTGTTTAGGACATAATTAAGTGGATTCCAACCTAAGATAAGCCCACTTAACCGTTTGGAGTTTAAATTGATGAATCTTAATGGTTTTTCCTCTCTTTCAGTAATTACTATATGATTTTACTTTATTCATACAACTAATGTTTTATTGATTGGTTAGAGTGAAGTTAATTTCTTTTTGGTTGGATTATGTTGGTTGTTGTTAGGGACTTGTTAAAACTTCTGTCTTGGGCAATTTTTTTCATTTTGGCTAGCTGTGCTACTTCATTCGTATTTTATTGGTTTATTTGACTACCAAGTGTTCTTTTCTCCGTTTCTAGAGTATAAAGATACTTACTTTGTTGTCTTTCTTTTTTCAAATTTATTTTTTAATATATGTCATTGTTCATGTTAATTATTGAAATGGGGTTTCCTTTAATGTTTCTAAAGCATGATTTATTTATCTATAAGTAAACATCTCAATCATGTAATGCTTAGATGAAGAAACATTATAATTTTATCAAGCCCTCTCTAAATATTGTCATTAGTTAGTTGATATGAACGTTCAAATTAGTTGACATCACATGAAACCTAAAATATTTCCCTATCATCTGACATTATAGGAATTTATATATAAGTTATAATACAATGCTTTCTTCTTGTGTTATTGTTAATGTGTAAACTAAAGATTAAATGTTCTATAAGATTAATATGGATCCTACCATATTGATTATTATATCTAACTATGAAATCACTTTTTTAAATAATAGTTTTGTAAAAATGAGTTATGTTGATAGATCTTTGATGTATAGACGATTAACACCTAATCGTTTCATTAATCTTGAGTTTATTGAGGGAGTTCAAGCTTTTATTAACTATGCAAGTTCTCAATATTCCAAAAATTAGATATTCATGTAAAAAGTGAAAACACATTCGTTTTCTTCCTATTGATGAAGTGAATCTCCATTTTTCACAAAAAGGGTTTGTTCCAAATTATTTTGAGTGCACCCAATATAGGGAGCCATTAATTTGTAGAAACTCAAGAGATAATAAAGTAAACTCGTCAATAATGTAGATGGGTTTAAAGGGAGGACTAGATTTATAACAAATAATGTGGGTGCAACTTAAAATCATTACACCCAAATGGTTTATGATGCAATTGATTATACTTTTCAGGAAAATATAGAAAATCTTGAAGAAGAAACAAACCCAATTGCAAAAAAGTTTTTTTACTTACTAAAATTAATTGACCAAAAATTATGTCCAAATTATGAGACCATGATTCAATTATCTTCAATTGCTTGAATATTGAACATAAAGTCTAAAAGGCATATTTCTAATCAAAGTTTGGATAAAATTCTTGTAAGGTATAATGAATAATTGCCTCCTGATCATATAATGGTTGATAATTTTTACAATATGAAGAAACTTATTAGGGGTATTGGTTTGCCAATTGACAAAATTGGTTGTTGCAATTTTGGATGTATTTTGATTTATTGAGATGATGTGGAATTACAAAAGTGCAAATTTTGTAGTCAATCTAGATTCAAACCTAGAAAGTGTACTATGAAGTATAAATTAGTACCTTAGAGGAAAATGTATTATTTCTCGCTAACTCTAAGACTTCAAATACTATATGCCTCTGATGTTACTACATCTCACATAAGATACTATATGCCTCTGATGTTACTACATCTCACATAAGATGGCATAACGAACATGAACCGGAAGATGGAATAATAAGCCATCCATCAGATGCACTCATATGGAAAAATATCAATAACACCCATTCTGAGTTTGTAGCTGAAAGTCGAAATGTTAGATTGGGATTGTTGACAAATAGATTCCAACATTTGGTCAATTTAGCTGACAACATTCATCACGGCCAATCATAATTACTTATTATAACTTACCTCGATGAATGTGAATAAATGAGGCATATATGCTCTTAACAGTGATTGTGCCAAGACTTACGAATCTAAAGCCTAAAATTGATATATTCTTATAACCATTGGTATCTGAATTGCATCATCTTTGGGAATTTGGTATGGAGACATATGATATGTCTCTTAAACAAAATTTTTTATTGAGAGCAGCTTTGATGTGAACTGTTAGTGATTTCCCTGCATATGCTATGTTTTCGTGATGGAGTACAGCAGGAAAATTGGCTTCCCCTTGCTATGGAAATAATTCTAATGCATTTTATCTTCCTAACGGGGGCAAAACATCTTAGTTTAACAACCACAGGAAATTTCTTCCTCTAGATCATCCATTTAGACACAATAAAAAAAATTCAATAAGAATATGATGGTACAAACAACTCCTCCCCCTCATAAAGCTGGTGAAGAAATATTGTAGGAGATTGATGAATTAAGGTTGCTGAAAGTTACAGAACTTGAAGTTGAAGAAGTTAATAAAAGCATTAGTAAAAATTTTGATTGGAGAAAATGAAGTATCTTTTAGGAATTTCCATATTCGAAAACTAATTTGGTACGTCATAATCTATATGTGATGCATATTGAAAAAAATATTTTTAACAATTTGTTCAACCCCATAATGAACATTAAAGGGAGGACAAAGGATAATGCAAAATCATGAGCTGATTTGAAACTTTTTTGTAGAAGGAATTAGTCAGATAAAGATATTTGCAAGGATAAATATCCAAAAGCATGTTAAAATTTAAACAAAAAAGAAAAGGAATTTTTATGTGAATGGTTAAAAAGTCTAAAGCTTCCCGATGGTTATGTCTCGAACTTGGTAAGGTGTGTGGACATAAGCAAGTACAAATTATTTGGGATTAAAAATCATGATTGTCATGTGTTTATGCAAAGACAATTCTAATTACATTTTGGGAGTTCCTGCCAAATAAGGTTTGGGAAGCTATAATAGAATAAAGTTTATTTTTCAAAAGCTTAACATCATTTAAAATAAAGTTGGCTAAAATGGAAAAACTATAAAGGAAAATTCCAGTTATCTTATGCAAATTAGAAGGGATTTTCCCACTAAGCTTCTTTGACTGTATGGAGCATTTACTCATACATTTAGAACATGAGTCTGAACTTACTGGTCCAATTCAATATCGACGGATGTATCCATTTGAGAGGTAATTATGTTTAATAATTAAATAGAACTTATAACATGTTTTAATCATAGAATTGTAATAACCCTATTTGCAATGTAGGTATTTGTATTACTTGAACAAAAATGTTTAAAATAAGGCTAGAGTTGAAAGTTTGATATGTAATGCTTATTTAATAGAGGAAGCAAGTACATTTTGTTCACATTATTTTGAGCCACATATGCACACAAGGGAAAGAAAAGTTCCTCGTAATGATGAAGGGGGTGAAACGGGTGATATTAATGCTAACATATCCATTTTCACATATCCTGGATGAACATATAGATGCTCAACAAGAAGAATGTTAATAGAAGAAGAAATAGAGACTGCTCATGATTACATTTTATTGAATTGCCAAGAGGTTCAACCTTTGATGCAGTAAGTTTAAGTTAACTTTGGATTTGATTATTTAGGATTTTAAGGTTAGTGGTGTTCACTAACTAAAATACATAATAATTCTTTGGAAACTGTTAAATTGTTTTGGTGTATTTTGTTAATGGATATAAATTTCATACAGAATATCATGGTCATAGCATAGTAATAGTAAATAGTGGGGTTTGCATATAAGGAGAATTTATGGATTATTATGGTAAAATTATTAAGATACTTGAAATTTGAGTACCCCACATTACCAATAAAACAGAGTGTGATATTTATGTGTGAATGCTTTGATCCAACTCCTGATGTTGGAATAAAAGTGCATAGACGACACAATCTAGTTGAAATCAACCAGCGAAGAAGATTTAGACAATTTGAACCTTTTAGACTGATGATGCAAGCGACCTAGGTGTATTATGTCCCTTTTCCTAGCTTAAGATGAGATAAGTCATATTGGTTGGCCATTTGTAAATTAAAACCTAAAGGTATTTTTGAATTACATGGAAAAGGAGAAAATAAGATAATTGAAAGTGAAGCATTTTAGGAAGATGTTCATGAAATAAATGCATGTGTAACATATGAAAAGAATGAACCTTTGAACGATCCTGTACATTTTATAGAGACTTTCTTGTTCGTTACATAAAAATGGCATACGACCTCCTTATATACCTGAAGCAATATGGAGTCATTGGCAGCAACACTGGGCAACACATGAGGCAATTTCCATTTTATAGCACAATTTTGCAAACAAACGAGGAGGACTGAAGGAAGAGAGTCTACCCGTACACATTAAAGGATCTATAACCCACCAGGAGCTTGCAAAGAAACTTGTAAATATCTAAACTTTACACTTATATTATGATTTTTGTACTTTGATGTATGAAATTTGATTTCAATGTAATTGATGTATGAAATTTAGAATGAAAACATATGTGTATTATGGAGAATGGTAATTTTATAAATGTTTGTTTCTATGAATGACTGTGTTGTTGAAAAAAATTTATTTAACAGGCTGTAACTATCATAAAATAGAGGAAATGCTGAAATTTTTATAACTTGTAGTTTACTTATAACACTTTATTCTGATGCAGGAAAAGTTTATGGGTAGGAAGCCTACACTATTTCGTCTCTTTTTACACTCCCATACTAAGAAGTATGATGGTGTGGCCTTCATCAACACCCGATGCAAACAACTTAATGTACGTAAAATTGATACTTTAATATTAATTTGATAAATAATATTAGTTAAAAATTATAACTTATTAACATAAACAATTATAATGATAGGACCAAATACAAGAAATCATTGAGCGACAGTCTCAGAACTCTGAAACTATTGATGAGAGACAGACATATCTTGATGCAGTTAGTGGTAAAGACCGTCATGGAAGGATTTTCAACTTAGGTTCATTTGCAATCACATGCTATTCGCAATCCTCCACATCAAATACAACTGGATATAGTAGATGGTTTGCATCCAATGAGAGAGCCGTTTAGCTTGAGAGCACAATGGAGATACTGACAACTCAGTTGTGACAGTCGATGGAGTACATAGCCCAGCTCTGTAATAAGATGGATGAGTTTAAGGCAAGGGGTAGTGCCTTATTGCAGTAATCGGATCGTCTGTTTTCACCAACTGCATAGCTTAAATTTATAATATTTTGGTACGTAAGTGAATGTATTTGATGTTTTGCTACTCTTAAGTTTTTTATGAATTCTTAATTTACAGTTATTTTCAAGATACTTATTATTGTACATTATAATTTTTATATTATATTACCAATCAGGATAATTTTTACATTATATTATCAATCAAGAATATGTTATTTAGATAAATTAAATATAGGAAAAAATCAATAGATTATCAACAGAAAATTCAAGTGGGAAGTGAGAAATGGTTACTATAGGTAAATTTTTCGACGGAATTACAATATTTTGTTGGTAAATTATCGATGGAATGTTATATTCCGTAAGTTAGCAACGAAAATTTTAATTCCATCATAACATTGTCCTTTTATGCCTTATTGTAAAAAAAATTTTAATGACCAATAAGATGTGATGTTGTCCTTTTGTATAACTTTATAGAGGGATTAGTTATAAATTTTAGTTTGACAAAGGATAACATAAACAGGTACAAAAAGCATTAGCATATGTAATGCATCTGATAAAAAATATTAAAGGCTTATATTTCTACAACATCCTATAGTGTTCTCATCAATGGTATACCTTCAAAGATCTTCAAAGGCAATAAGGGTATAAGATAGGGGGATCCCCTAACCTCATATCTTTTTAATCTATGCATGAAAGTTTTGTCTTAATTATTAAAACACAACCTATCCAACATTGCTAACTTTAGATACCACTCTAAATGTAAAAGAATTTCCCTCACTTATTTATGTTTTGTTAGTGATATAGTCTTATTTTGTAGAGCTCATCTCAAATCATTAGAAGTTATGATGGCTACTGTGAATCAATTTACTTATATATCAAGACTAGGGGTAAATTACATTAAAAGCCACCTCAAACTATCATCAACAGTTGAATCCTTTGGAACTAGCATTGTAACCTCACAATTATGAATAGAAAACTTCCTCATATGATCTAATTAGGCCTTACAATCACAACAAGGAGACCAAGTTTTAATAAATGCTTGCCTCTTATAGAGAAAGTCTATAAAAGACTTTCAAACTAGACTCATAAGGACCTATCGTATTGTGGTAAGGTCCAGTTGATCAATTAAATTATCAATTAACTGCATATTACATTTTATTATCCAAAAATTAATCAAATCATCATGATATTGATGAATAATTTCCTATTAGGTAATTTAAGAGGGGGCACAGTTTTCAAAAACATTAAATGGTTGAATCTTTGTAAACCTAAGGAAAAAAGCGGTTTGGGAATCATTTCAATCAAACTGACTAACAAAATTCTTATACTTAAAAGACTATAGACAGTCCTTAAGGATAAGAATCTCCGTAGTTGAGATGTTTACACAATTATATTATTAAAGGTAGAAGTATTTGTGTTGGCCCCCGAATTTTTATTATTTTTATTATGCATGATTTAAATAATTTTTGAGGTTTTGATAGATTAATCATTTTCGAATTATTTAATTATGTCAAAGTTAGTAGGATTTATTGCATGGGTTAACGGAATTAAAGTGTTAAGGTTATAAGAATGTTCAAGGGTATTTTTGGCAAGACATTTAAGTATAAAAGACATAAGGCATGGAAGGAAGGGCAAATTGGGCATTTCACACTCATTAAGGGTAGAATTGGAAGA
>JAOQMP010000009.1:25481066-25496789 GCA_027563575.1 Erythroxylum pedicellare | reverse complement strand
ACTAATTAAATAAATATTACATTTCTCATATATAATCATTTTTTTAATAATAAATTTAGTTTAAACTTATTCATTTCAAAATTTTATGAACTTTGAATATATACATTTAAGAACAAATTCATTTTCATTAAGTAATTGTATTGTTAAATGAATGTTGCATCATTCCAAATTTTTACACATACACTTTTAAATATTAAAATATTTTTAAAATTAAAAAAGACGGCCAGGCCTAATCCCGATCGGGTTCATTATCCCGAGGTCCAAGGCTGGCCGGGCCACTGCCTAAGCAAGTGCTATCCCTTTTAGCTTACCGTCAGTTCGCAGCTTCTCCGTAAGACGTCATCAACATCAGTGCGAGCTACACTCAAAAGTATCTTCTGTATCAAACAAGCGGAAGTGATTAGTTTCAAATATATATACATATAAGTTTGGATTTGAGAATCAATATACTGCACTTGGAGACGTTTCAATGTTCAGTCTCTCTGCCTCCTTGGGCATCAATAACATCTTTCCCCTTGTTTTTCACTCAACGAGAACTTTCGATTTTTGTCATCGTTTGCCGGACCCCATCTCCCTTTCTAGCTTCATATCTTCTTGATGTGGATGAATAGATCATGATTCCAATCAACTTTCTGTGTTTTTTTTTTGACTGGATGGTAGACAATCGCTGACAAAAGTTCCCCAATCACTCACTGGATCCTGAAATATTACTCTGATGTGATTACTTAGCTGAATTCTTCACATTTTACCAAGTTATAGCAGGTCCCTGGAATAAGAATTCACATTTCACCTACTAATTACTAGTTTTTTCAGTTCTATCAACTTGAAAATGTATTTCCTTTTATGAGGCTCGTCACTCAAAACCTAATTATTGAAAACAACAACGATAATCTAGTAAACGCGAAATCTTGAGGTTCTAGCAGTAAACATGGCAAACAGTCACATGGAGTCATATACAGCTGAATCAGCCAAATTAAGCATAGTCGGGATATGTTTCATTAGATTAGAAAACACTTCACTGATACACAAATGTGGTATACTATCTGGAAACACTTCTGGTGAAAATGGGATCTGTGTTCAAAGCTTAAGTACATCCAACGCATTCCGCCCGGTTTCAACTTTCAACCGCTATCTCATGAATGATGCTAAAAAGCTATAATAAGCCAAAGAGCAAAGAGAGCAACTTATTTGTAGAAGCAATAATCGAGAAAATAGCATTAAAGCTCTCCACGAGCTTGCTGTTAATGTCTTTGTTTACGAGTTTAAAGTTGTGTTCAATTTTGGTGGGAAATGCAATTCTGATTCTGGCTTATGGAACACTGAACTTGTTTGGGGTGCGCAGCACGCACCGTAATACCAAGCAGTTTCTATTTTTACGAAGAGGCAATATTGCCCCCGCTTTTATAGGCCAAATTACGTCTGTAACACAAAGAAAACTGCTTCACCAAAAGATAACATTGGCATACAACACCCCAGCGGCCAGACCACCATGACCTCTCTCACTGATTTCTCTGTTCTCCTGTCAACACCTTCCCTCACTCCCTCATTCTCCCTTTCCACCACCATTCGCCGACGGTTAACGCTTCGATGCTCAGTCACTGAGTCTTCTTCACCGAAGACAGTGTCACCGTCCCAATCCGACGGCGGACAATTGGACTGTGTTGTTGTCGGCGGCGGAATCAGTGGCCTCTGTATCGCTCAGGCTCTCGCGACAAAGCACAGAGACTTAGCTCGCAATGTAATTGTCACGGAAGCCAGAGACCGCGTTGGTGGCAACATCACGACCGTTGAACGAGACGGGTATCTCTGGGAGGAGGGTCCCAACAGCTTCCAGCCGTCCGATCCCATGCTCACTATGGTGGTAAGGTTGAGATTAACTCTACTCCACAGAATTCTGTAGAATTTAATTGATTGATATTTGGTGCTATTGTATTGCAGGTGGATAGTGGATTGAAGGATGATTTAGTTTTGGGGGATCCCAATGCGCCGCGTTTTGTGTTTTGGGAGGGGAAATTGAGGGCAGTGCCATCTAAGCCTACTGATTTGCCCTTCTTTGACTTGATGAGCATTGGCGGGAAGCTAAGAGCTGGATTTGGTGCTCTCGGATTGAGACCTTCACCACCAGTGAGTCCTCTTGACCTTTGAATAACACTACAAATGCATGACATTGTTTGTTTGTTGCATTTAAAATGGTGGTGAATTGGTCTTATCTAGATGTTAAAACTTTGACCAAGGTTACAGGGACATGAGGAATCAGTCGAAGAGTTTGTTCGGCGTAACCTTGGTGATGAGGTCTTTGAGCGTTTGATTGAGCCATTTTGTTCAGGTTATTAATTACCTGATCTGCCCAACGATGTTTTTACAACTTGCATGGACCACATGGTTACATTTGTTGGTTGTTAGGTTTATCTGAACATTCTTCTGATACATAGGCGTTTATGCTGGTGATCCTTCAAAACTGAGCATGAAAGCAGCTTTTGGGAAAGTTTGGAATCTGGAGCAAAATGGTGGTAGCATTATTGGTGGAACTATCAAAACCATCCAGGAGAGAAAGAATGTTCCCAAGCCACCGAGAGATCCGTAATAATACTTCTCGCCTTTCTTATGTCACATCTGATCGACACTGGCTTCTTTACTTCTTCTTTCAGTTTCTTATACTTATTAATGTTGTAGAAGTTTGCCAAAACCCAAGGGCCAGACAGTAGGATCTTTCAGAAAGGGACTTACTATGCTGCCTGATGCTATTGCGGCTCGGTAAGCTCCACATGTTGCTTCACGAAAAAGATGTTCTACATGGATTTTAGTTGCTAAAACGTTATTAGAGAATTGCCCCATTGTGATTCATTTTTGTTTTTGGGGTCCTTGTTCATTGAGTTGATATCTGCAGGTTGGGTGGCAATGTTAAGTTATCTTGGAAACTTTCCAGCATCGTTAAGTTGGATAATGGTGGTTACAATTTGACCTACGAAACACCAAAAGGACTGGTTTCTCTGCAAAGCAAAACTGTTGTTCTGACTGTTCCGTCCCATATTGCTAGCAGTCTATTGCATCCTCTTTCTGTATGTTCTTTTTCAGTGTTTTATACTTCTATATGTGGTGCTTGTCACTTGGGGAATGTTCCTTAATAGACGACAGCAAATATCCTTTTCTTTTTAGTTTTGATCTGTGATGAACTTGTCATGTTGAGTTGGTGAATCCAGGTTACTGTAGTTCATGCAACTAATTTATCAGCTCTCGATGACCTCCTGTATAAAATTAACATTATAATTGCATTTCTAGTTATTATTATTTGTCCCAAATGTCTGTCTAAGAAGTAACCACCTATAAAAACTTGACTGACTTCATGTTTATTGCTTCTCTCATGAATTAATTGTTTAGATCAAGGGTATGGTAGCTTTTTTTTTTTTTTTGGTTTCTTGAGAATTAGTATGCCAGTTGATCTATAGTTTTGCTTTGTCAAAGTTTCGTTGAGAAACTGTTGCATATAATATCTCAGAATGTATTTACGTCTTTCATGGATTATATTCTTAATAGGCTGGGGCTGCTGATGCGCTATCGAAATTTTATTACCCACCAGTTGCAGCAGTCTCTGTATCATACCCAAAAGGAGCAATTCGACAAGAATGCTTAATAGATGGTGAGCTTAAGGGGTTTGGCCAGCTGCATCCACGCAGCCAAGGGATTGAAACTTTAGGTGACTATTGGACTTCTCACTAACTCATATATTCCTTTTAACTCATCTTAAACTATCTGTCACTAAAGTCCTGCCTAAGTTTTAAGTCTGAAAAGATTCTTACTGAAGTGTTACTAGTGATTCATCTCCAATTTCTCAATTGATCAGGATTTCTGCAGGTACAATATATAGCAGCTCACTTTTTCCTAACCGTGCACCTGCTGGAAAGGTTTTGCTCTTGAACTACATTGGGGGTGCTACCAACCCGGGAATTTTATCTAAGGTATGCAATATACAATGATTGTTTCGATTTACAAACCCATGTCCAAGAAAAATACAAGAGGAAGCCATTTTGATGGTGAATATGTTGGCGCTGTTAATACCGGCCTTGTCGTGTATTTTCAGCTGTGTTCCTCCTTTGGATATTTAATTTAGTTCTTATATGTTGCCCATAGCATTATCTTTCACTTTGGCCATACATGGGTAATGCTTTATCAAGCAAAGGGTATATTTAAATGTAGTGGGCAGGATAACCACGGAGTCATCTAAAAGATACGTCATGTGTTCAGTTATGAGGGGCCATTGATCAGTGTTTCATGAGCAAAATCCTAAGGGGACAAGTTTTGTCTTCACATTATTGTTGAAGTAGTCTGTCTCCTTCGGCTCATGACTAGAGACTAGCATAATTTTGTAAGCTACAACTCGTGGGTGGAGTCGTCTCTCAAATCAATTGAACTTGTCCACGCTTTCTGTTGTCTCAACTTCTTTTCTAATTCCCTCTTATTAACTCCCCTTTTCAGACAGAGAGTGAACTTGTGGAAGCAGTTGACCGGGATTTGAGGAGGATGCTCATAAAACCGAATGCAAAGGATCCATTTGTCCTTGGTGTGAGAGTCTGGCCACAAGCTATTCCCCAGTTCTTAGTTGGTCATTTGGACATCCTGGATACAGTAAAAATGGCCCTCAAGAACACGGGCTTGGAAGGGTTGTTTCTGGGAGGCAACTATGTATCTGGTGTAGCTTTAGGACGGTGTGTAGAAGGAGCTTATGAGGTTGCATCTGATGTGACCAATTTCCTCTCCCTTTATGCTTATAAATAGTGGATGCTGAGTGATCCTCCTGGAAAGGGTTTTGCAGACAGTTAGTTGCTTACAGTGTCGCTAGTCAGTTTTTTAGTTATCTAACGCCACTCTTATTTTTGCTTATTGAATTCCCTAATTCTTGGTAAGATTTGTTTCTATGGCTGCGGGAGGAGGCACCATTGTAGCAGATACCATCTCCGCCCGTGAGGCAATAAGATCTGCCTGCGTCCTTCAGCCGTTTAAGGGCACGTGCAATGTTTGTTGAATCTTTGACAATGCTAATAAGGTAAAAATTGAATGAAAGCAAATATAGGACTTGAAAAACCTGAGAGCAAAGGAGCAACCACGGTTGACACTTATTCGGGCCAAGCTTGGGCCGATCTTGTTTGGGCAGAAGTTTGACTTAATTTTAAATAAAATAATATTATTTTAATAATAAAATTGCTTAGTTATTGAATAAAACAAACTAATTTTGATTTGAATCGATATTCCTGAATTTAATTTAAAATATTCAAATCATTGACTTCGGCTGTTTGGAAATACTAACCCTACAAGCAACCTGTTTTGAAATCCTAACCTTGTGAACAACCGTAATATGAATAATTTGATATTGCGTACTTGCTACGTATTAAAAGTAAAAATTTTCAACCTTAGGCCAGAAAAGATGATAATTAGAATTTGGATTTTTATTTATCAGTCATCCTTCCTTCTTAATTGCCATGGAGTAACATGATCTAGCCATGACAAAATGCAACAGCCTCTTTGCACATATTATGGAAGGAAGAAGAAACATGGGGGGGGGGGGGGAGGAACCAAACAGCCACCCACCTATAATTTGTTCCACTATTCCCTATTTTTTAGCACTCTCTTTTCTACAGTAGTGCATCGGAGCAAGTTTCTGATCTAACATGGAGTCCACTCGCGTCTCTTCTGCACATAATGATCCAACAAATTCCCCTACAATTTTCCCAACCAATCTAAATCCTAAAGCTATGACACAACAATTGTCATTTGATTGCATCTCGACTTAAAGCTCTTAACACTTTAGCAACTAATGTAGCCGCATTCAAAGCCTAGGCCAATGGTGCTCATTATGCAGAAAATAGCCCAAGGGATCCAACAAAGGCAAAGCCAAGGAAAATTGCCTCAATTCCCAAGAAAGAAGTAGACTTCAATAGGTAGAGGAAGCAGACGATGGTATGGAAAACCTAGGGGCATACTAGAATTTTACGACCTTATGTGAAAATGGCCAAATTCGAAGGAAGTGCCCTCGTGGATGGATTTTGAAAGTAGGAAAATATTTTTGCTACTACGAAATTTCAGATGATCTTAGGGTTGAAATCGCTTCCATATATTTGGAAGATTTATTCACATGGATTAATGGAGAAAATGTAATTCCTATATAGGAAGAGTTACTAACAACGTTGTAAGAACATTATAGACCAACAAAGTTTCAATATTCAAATGAGTACTTCCGTGCCATTAACAAACTATATCTGTTCAGGAATATAGGCAAGAATTTTTCAAATGTGATGCTCGTGGTCATTATTGGATTAAGTCTCTTAGGAGTTTTCCTTAATGGCCTGGAAGAAGAATTGAACTCAGATGTGAGAATCCATAAGCCAAGATGTTTTTACAAGGTCGTGAGTTTGGCTTCATCTATTCTGTTCCTAAGAATAATAATTTCATTCCTTATCTATTCCAACAGGTAAACCAAACACCCTATAAGAGAAATGAAAATCACCCAAGATTATTTTCCCTTTTCAATTAGAGGAGTAGATGTTGTTATGGGTATTAAATGACTGGTCTTACTCAATACTGTACAAACTAATTGGAATGAGATGTTCATATTTTTTATCTGGATGGTAAAACATACAAGTTGTAGGGCATTCCTCTAACAACTAGCACAGAGATATCTCTCCAATCCTACTCCAAGGTGGCGACACTCCTAGGTAACTCAGATTCCTCTATGGCCATTCAATCAATTTTATCAAATTATCAGGACATTTTTGTGTAGGTCTCCATACTACCACTTATCTAATTCACACTCATGCCATTTCACTATTACATAAATCATCTCCTCTGAATATCATACCATACTATTATCCTTACGCCCAAAAAATAAAGATTGAAAATTAGGTCAAAGCACTTTTAGCTTTAGGTTTTATTTGCCCCAGCTCTAACCCCTTTGCCAATCTTATCTTGTTAGTTAAGAAAAAAGATCATTCATAGAGGTTTTACATCGATTATTGAAATTTAAACTAGCTCCCATGATCTAAATCAATAATGAACTCCTTTGGCTATAAGTAGTGTTGTTATGTTTGTAAAGTCCTCATCAATGCATATAATTCCTTATCATAAGTTAGGTAATTTAAGGCCACTCTATTAAACTTCTCAATAAAGTAAGCTATTAATATGGAATCCTACATCAAAATAGCTCATATGTCAATTCCTAATATGTCATTCATTCTCAAAAACTTTAGTAAAGTTAGGTGAAGAAAGCAAAGGTGCATTGATCAACTTATCTTTCAAAATATTAAAGGCTTTTTTCATGCACATCAATCTACCTAAACACAACATTCTTTTTAATAAGTTCATTTAGAGGAGATGTTATAAAACTAAAATCGTTTACAAACCTCTTATAAAAACTTGTGAAACCGTGAAAACTTTGCACCTTATTTGCATTATTAGGTGTAGACTACTCCTTAATTGCCTTTATCTTGTCCTCATCTACACTAATTCCATGTGCACTCACAGTAAAACTAAGAAATATGACAAATTCTATACAACATGTGCTCTTCTTCAAATTAGCATAAAACTTAGATTCCCTTAAAGCATAAAGCATAGAATGCAAATGTTTGACACAGTCATCCAAAGTCTTATTATACATTAAAATATCATCAAAGTAGACAACAATAAATTTTCCGATAGAAGGTCACAAAACATGGTTCATTAATCTCATGAAATTATTTGGTGTATTAGTTAAATCAAAAGGCAATACCAAACTCATATAAGCCATATTTTATTTTAAAACAGTTTCCCATTTGTCTCCCACTGTTATATGAATTTGATAATAGCCACTTTTTAAATTGATCTTTAACAATAAGCAATAATCATGTAACTCATCAAGCATATAATCTAATCTTAGTATAGGATGTCTATATTTTACCATTGTTGATGGCTCGACAAACTACACACATATGCCATATTCCATCTCTCTTTAGTACTAGAATTACAGGAACCAAACATAGGCTAAGACTCTCCCTCATGAACCTTTCGTCCATAAACTCATCCACTTGCTTGAGTCTCTTTTGGATTAGCTCTATAAAATGTTCTATTAGGGATTGTTGTACTTGGGATGAAATCAATTTGATGATTAATTGCTCTTAAAGACTGTGATTCTTGCAATAACTCCTTATGGAATAAATCAACAAATTCTTATAATAAAGATGCAACAACACTAGGAAAAGAAAGACTAAGCTTGTTAGTTGAAAGGTGAACATCTTTGTGCATAAGTATAAGTAGTTATTGCCTTACTAATAAAACACTTTTGACCTCACCACTACTAGCATAGGCATTAACCTTCTTTATTTAAAGTCTCACAATCTAACTTTCTTCTCTTATTGCTGACTATTATGCTTTTTTTTAACTCTTTTTCACACTTTAACACTTTTTATCACTCTCACTCTTTTCTTGAGCATTCATTTTCTTTTCTCTTAATCTATATTCTCTTGATATCCTAATGTAATCACCATATGTTTCTTATGGTTTGAGAAGTGTTAAAATCATATGTCAGTTGTTCACAACAAAAGAGTAATTGTTTTTACACCCATCTGTTAAACTTTTCTATCAAACTACCATGGGCACACCAAAAGAAGACTAGCATGCATTGGTGCTACATCATATAGAACCTCATCATTGTAACTGCCAATAAAAAATGCCACTAGAACTTGTTTTGTTAACTAAACTTTCCTATACTTATTTAACCATTAGAGCTTGTATGATTTTAGATGCTTTAGAGTTTTCAACTTCAATTTATTAACTAATAAAGTGTTAGCAACATCAGTGCAATTCTCACTGTCAATTATAATGCTACATACCTTACTATTCATGTGACATCAAGCATGAAAGATATGCTCATGTTGGGCCTCATCACTTTCATCCTTAGGCTAAATGTTTAAGAGTTTGCTTAGTGATAAGCAATTCTCCACTTACCGGACCTTCAATGTCCACATCACTACAATCTTCCAATGACAGTATTTTATCATTGATTAAGTTAACAATCTCTATCTCACTACTGTATAAAATAACCATAGTCCTTTTATTTAGACATTGAAAGGAAACATGTTCAATCTCTTGATGCTTCAAAAACGTAAAATCACATGATTTACAGGAGGGTTTGGTTTTAATTTTACCTTTAGATGAAGAAATTGAACATTTGGCTTTCACATCATTTTTTGGTTTTGAGTTAGTTTTACTATCCTTCCAGTTTGACCTTCGTGAAGAGTTAGAAATTGAAATAGATTTGGAAGTTCCACTAGCCTTTAATTACCTATATACCTTAATTATCTTATACAACAAATCCTTCATCTTTATATAATGTTGTAAGTCAACTACATCTGCAATCTCCCTATTCAAACCATTAATGAATCTAGTCGTAGTAACTTCTCAATCCTCTTCAACATTAGCCGTAATCATGGCTACCTTCATCTCCTCGTAGTATTCCTCTACACTTATGGAACCTTGAGTCAAACTTTGTAACTTGTTACACAAATCTTGATAGTAATAGCTAGTGATGAACCATTTACACATTACCACCTTCCTTTTTTCCCATAACCAAATAGGTTTCTCTCCATTCCTATAGCTATTAAGCACCATTTGATCTCACCAAATGCTAGCATAACCTTTAAATTCTACCACTGCCAATTTGACACCAATTGATCCCACCAAATATTAGCATAATCTATTAATTCAATCGCTCCCAATTTGACTTTCTTTTTCTTTGTAGTTATGAAAGCAAACATATGTTCTACTTTTCTTTCCCATTTCAAGTATAAATTTGGATCATTCTTGCCCAGAAAAGAAGGAATCTTCATCTTAATGATATCCAAATTATTATCTTACCTTTGGACAACCCCTCTTCCCCTCATGAAACCAATTTCTTTAAAATCGACTTCCTCCTCTTCCTCAACATTATCTGGATAATTTTTATAGTAGTTTGATCTATTTAATATATTAAGAGTATTAACATAATTGCTTTTGGATGGCTTTTATGAACATCTTGAGGTCAATGTCAACATTTTCTCCACTACTACTCATAATTAAACTTACAAAGAAAAATTAGTAAGAAAACAGATCGAGTTGTCCTCACTCACTCCTTTACTTGTTTACACTCTAATTATTGTTCACTTGTGTTTTCAGTCGATCTTGACTTTTCTTGATGCTAGACTCTCTACTGTTGCCTTTTACCACTCAACTTTCCCTTACAAGCTCTTTTATAACTGAAAAAAAAAACTAATCAATGACCTCAACTAAGGATGACAATGGGTCGGGTCAGGATCGGACCACTTCTAGCCCAGTTAGGCTCAATTCACAGGCTAGACAGCTCATGGCTCTACAAGCCGGTGGTTGTTGGCTCGTCTACACTTTTTTCAAAAAAAATTGACAAAACATATAGCAATTCAAACTTGTTTACCTTGAATTCTAAGTCAATAAGAAAGGTAAGATAGAAAACAAATGGAAAGAAAATTTGAGCAACAAGATAAGAAACACAAAACTCAACAAATTAGGTAATATTAGATCTCCATAAATAGAAAGAAAGAAAAAAGACTTAAGCTAATAAGGAAAGTAAAATTAAGGCAGAAAATGATTGCACAAGGAAAGAAGATAAAAGGAAATAAAACACGAATAAATAAAGAAGAAGTAAGGTAAAAAATGATTACAAAATGAAAAACATAAAAGGAAATAAAGCATAAATAAGGAAAGAAGAATTATGACAGAAAATGGTAACAAAAGGAAGGAACATACAAGAAAATATTATAAGGATGATAATAGAAGGTTTGAACTAAATGGAAGGATTAACACCAAAATTGTGTGCAACAATTGAAGATAAGCAAAATCTTGCAACTTCTATTAAAACAAATTTGTACAATTTTATGCAACAATTAAAGATAAAAAGATCTTTTTTTGCAACTAATACGACTCACATTAAAGGAAAATAGATGAATATAACAACTTTGATGTAATCTTGGCTAAAGGGGAAAGAAGAGCATGAGGAAAAAATATATTGACAAATCAAAGACATAAGAAAAAGGAAACAAAAGCAAATAAAATTAAACAAGAAAATGAACCCAAGGATAAATGTAACACGATTCAAGGACTTTGGCTTTGATAATAAATGATATGAACCTTGGTGAAGGAATGCCTAAAACTCAAAATCATCAAGAAAAAGAAACCCCATAATCCTTCTTGAATCAAGCAAAGAACCCAATCCTAAGTAAACTTGTTAATTAGAACCAAAGTTATAAGTTGATCACTATAAGTTAATTGAAGAGACTAGATTTAGTTTTTAACTAAAGAACTAGGAGAAAGCTCTCACAATAGAGAACACTCAAATTTTATTGATGACAAGCTGATTTTCATAGTAAACCATATTACCTCTTTAAATAGGCACCAAATGATGAAAATCCTGTAGAAAATGCCTTCTAGACTATTCCTAAAAATAACTAAGTTGGAAAGACTTAACCAGGAAGGATTCCCTTAACTAATGGATACAAATCAGCCTTAAATTTGAAATCCTTTCAAAAATAACTTGACAACTAATAATAATTAATAAAATAAAGTCAAAACACGAAATTGTCATCTAATCCCACATCTTTAACATTTTCAAAAGGTAAATATGCAGATTGGGCTTCATTTAAAATAAGTATATGGGTTATCCTTGCTTATTGGGCTCTAAGCATTATTTTACATGCATTAGGCTTTGTCCATCATCTTAGGCCTAAAGATAAGTAATTAGTCTTGGTAATGTACTAGAATCTTCAACAATAGCCATATCTCCTTGAATCTTTATTATCAACCCTTGCAAAGCCTCCTTCATGCATTTAGTTCTTTCGTTTGTCATAAGACCTCTAATTCCTTGTAATGGATCGATGAGTGTTAATGCAAGTTGAAGTCTATCATCCTAGTTCAAATAGGCCATCTCTAACATCTTCTTATTCCATAGTGTATTTGGGATAATATTTCTCTTGATTTTATCACAAGACTCCCAAAATCTGGAGGGATAGATACAATTTTGGTGGTGGTAGGCAAATTCAGCAAATACAACCATTTTATTCCACTAAGACAACCTTAAATTGGCAAAACAATGGCTATTATTTTTGCCAGGAAATCATCAGGATACATGAAATACCACACCTCTTTATTTCATATCAAGATCCCACTTTTATTAGTAAATTTTGGTAGGAAATTTTTTGTCTTCTTTAGACTCATTTTTGCATGGAAACATCTTACCATCCATAATGTGGTGGATAAACAGAGATAGTAAATCATTACCTAATAATATATCTTAGGTGTTTTGCATATGAGTGATCTTCTTTATGCAGCAAATTTTTGTCTTGGGTAGAATGGTCATTTAACATTTGATTTCATATAGCCGCGGGCACAACTCCTTTTAACATACTTTATGATTTCAATCTAACAACTCTTCATTCATATGTCCCTGGGGAAACTAAAATTGTTGATTTATAAGAGTGATTACTAGCCAGAGGTGTAATTTTGAAACCGTTACGTGAAAATCTCCTCAAAGCTTGGTCCCTATGAAAGCATAAGTTGATGGTAAATAGAGAGAGTTGTCTTTTGAAGTTGGTGATGTTGTTTTTTAGAATATGGCTCCTTAGGCAACGTTCCTTGGCTGAAAGAAGGTAAAAAAAGCTTTCTCCTTGCTACGTTGGTCCTTATACTGTTGTGCAACATGTTGAACCTGTGACTTATGAATTAACTCTCATAAAATCAGCACAAGTCCATAAGATTTTTCATGTTTCTCTACTGTGTCTAGCCTATGGACAATCCCCCTCAACTCTACTAATTGCATTGCTTATTAATGATGATTATGAACTAGTACTTTTTTCCAGAGAAGGTCCTCTTACACCGTTGGATAACTTAATATATGTCAACATTGGAATTAGTTATTTAGTGGAAAAGTAGTCCCATTGAAGAAGCTACATGGGAGAACTATGATTTACAAACTAGGAAATTTCTTTTAGTTCACCTTGAATACATGGTGAGTTTCTGTATGGGAGTATTAATATAATGCAACAACCTCTAAACACATACTATAGAAGAAAGAAGAAATATGAGATAAAAGGTGGGTCAAAACTTGTCATAGGCCACTGCAAATGCCTTAATGTATGAACAAGTCTTCGCTAAGGTGGAAGTTCTAGAGAAAATTAAGCACTCATGATGAAGATAAGAACTCACCGATGATTTTGTTCCACTATTTCCTATTTTTAACACTTTCTCTTTTCTATAATAGTATAAATGGCAGTAGTAGGATCAGTTTATTAAGGAGATATATTTGAAAGACAGTCATTAAATTTGGAGTTAATCCACTCTACACAAACAACGTTTATTTGAAATTTCAATGTTAAGATTCTTACACTTAAGTTTCAAAATCTTTTTCCCTTTATTCTCTTACTTTTCCATGCCTATCAAGCTATTTAACAAATAAATAACAATTTTAAATTGGTTTTATTCTATCTTTAGTAGTCTCGCTCATTAATTGGCATATGATTTTAATTTATAGCTAAATTTCTCTTTTTTACAATATTATGAAAGAGCTTATTTATAAGTTCATTTATGAATAAGGATTCCATTAACCTTTGGAACTATATGATAAACATATAAACCTTCTCTAAGTTAATGAAAACCATGTGTAGGGTTATTAGGAATATGTATGAAGGTGTTAAAAATAGAATCAAGATGATAAAAGGAGATAGAAAGCATTTTTTTAATCAATAAGCCCCTTCTTTTTTGCAATAGTTAAGGATGAACTCACCAAGAATATCTAAATGGATGTGACTTGGTGCATGATATTTGTTGACTACATTGTTTTAGTGGATAAAATAAAACAAGGTGTTAATATCAAGTTAAAACTTTGGAGGGGTTTGTTCAAGTCGAAAGGCTTTAAGTTGAGTAGGACTAAGACTAAGTACCTAAAATGTAACTTTACATAACACAAAGTCGCAACCGATGTGGAAATAAAGATTGGTTCAAAAGTGATACTAAAAAAAGATTATTTTAAGTGCCTTAGATCCATTATATAAAGTAATGGTGAAATAGACAATAATATAACCCACTGTATCAAATTAGGGTGGCTTAAATGGAGGGACGAATCAAGAGGATTATGTGACAAGAAGATATCGCGCTCAAGCTAAAAGAAAATTTATATCGATTAGCAATTAACCTATCATGCTCTATAGGGTGGACTGTTAGCCCATCAAACATGTGCTTATCCATAAGTTAATGGTGGTAGAGATAAAGATGTGTTGTTGGATGCGCAACTTTGTAATAAGAGATAAGGTCAAGAATACAATAGTAAAAGACAAATTAGATGCGAGAAGATTGCACTTTGTGACTATAAAAGAAGAAAAGGAAGACCTAAGGAGAATTTAGGGGAGGTGATTAGTTATAATATAGTCCTACTAAAGTTTACTCAGGACTTGGCCTTTAATAAGAAACTTTGACAAATTAGAATACGAATAAAGGATCTTATAAAGAGGTCATTTTCTTTTCATAAAAAAGCTCTTCTCTTTCATAGACCTTTTAAACTTTTCTTTCTTTTTCTTTGTTTGTTATGTCTTGTAATTGTTAGACATTTATGGATCGATTTATTAAAGTCATACCTGAATCCATGATAGTGTTGATTAAGATCGATTCCCTCTCTACCTTCTATTCCTTTAATGTGTTTGCCCAATGGTTCAAAAACTCTTTTCTGTGATTTTTTTTTGGCCTTGTTCTCAACAGGTGGGCTGGGACTTAGTGGACTAGGCCTTATAAACTTTATTGCTTAGACCTTAATTAAAGAATAATTAGTTATGGACTCAAACAACTTACGGGTATTTTAAGTTTGGGTCAAAATTATTGATTTTGGATTTGACTATGATGGCGGACCCTAAGCTACTTTCTTTTAAGTTTTTTGGGTTTGAATATTGGTCTTACTTAAGGTATTTTGTTTTGGGTCATAACTCATAATTCATTAATTAATTGATAATTTAAATGAATTAATGAAGTAATCAATTAGTTAATTTAGGTTTATTTGCACAAAATTTGCACATTTGTTTGCTATGCAAAATATAATTTTATGTCATATTATGTTTTAATTAATACTTTGACTATTTATACTATGTCATGCTTGGAATTACATTTTCTTATTATATGTTAAATGTGCTACATGACATTATGGTAATTAAGAATAGTTTATTCGTCACCAGAGTGACCAAACCAATTAAATTAAATTTTGTCATGTATGATAATTATCCAATTAAATGTTTATTGTATGGACGACTTGTTAGTCACCAAAGTGGCCTAGCTTGAAAATATGAAACATTTAATTGTGTATGTTTCAATTGTTCATGTTGATATGATGTTATTAAAAAATGAAATAAAGGTGAACTGAACAATTGAGATTATTAATTATAATGCTATGATGTCACCCAAAGATAGACCATTATTTATAATTAATGACATTAAAGGGACTTATCAACTTTTTTGTTTAATATAACTGTATATCCAAAGATAACATGCATATTGACTAGAATAAGATTGATTTTCCATTATAGTATTGGCATCATTATAGGTTATAGCTATATATTTAAATATCACCCAAAGGAGAATTTAAATTCATAATCAAAGTTATTATTAGTTTGAATCCATTTAGGTCTACTCAAAGCATTAATGTGTGGGTTGTAT
>JAOQMP010000009.1:25467656-25480966 GCA_027563575.1 Erythroxylum pedicellare | reverse complement strand
TCATATAGCATTCTGACATGTATATATACATATAATTGTCTTGCTCGAATTGTTATGACACTTATGAATTAAATTATAGTCATATTTTTGCTCGCTTATTTGTTATATACATTATGTTGTATACAATAATTGTTTAAGTGAGATGATAATTACAGAATTACCCACTTAAGGTTTTATGAGTTGAGTTGATTATGTGATAGATAGAAGGAATCATGTTGTCTAACTTGCGATCGCCATGATCTAATCATCTTAATTCACTTAAGGATGACTAGATCGATTCAATGTCTTGTGTGCACTTAAAGTTTTATTGTTGAATCACCAAGTTGAAACATAGGCCAAGTGGGAGATTGTTAGATTATTTAGTAACTAATGTCACTTATGGGTTTGAGTCCAATAAAAAGAGCCTAAGATAATAGTTATTGGGTATTAAGGAGTTGGCCTCAAATAAGTCCAAGACCCTTTCTCTCTCTCCTTTAAAATCAAATATATCAAAAGACAAATTTTTTTTATAGGATTAGAAAAATATCACAGAAAAGAGTTTCTGAACCATTGGGGAAACGCATTAAAGGAATAAAAGGCGGAGAGGAAATCAATCTTAATCAACACTATCATGGATTCAAGTATGGCTTTAATAGATCGATCCAATAATGTCTAATAATAATTATTGCATACCTTTGTTGGTATTATTTGCCCTTCAGTTTTTTTCTTCTCTTTCAATTATGTTTTTTTTTGCTTACTTGTTTTCTTTCTTGTTTGTTATTTTATTTACTTACTTTAATATTTATTTTAGTTTTGAATTATTTTATTTTATTTTGATATTTATTTTTGACTTTTACTTTTATTTTATTTATTTATGCAATTATTTGTTTACGTATTTGGTTTTTTCCTCTTCAAATCATTTTCAATATTTTTTCTTTTCTTTCTTTTTTTGTGGACCTACAAAAAGATATCTCTATTAGTTGCAAATAAAATTGCATATTAATGGACCTTTTCAAATCTCACATCTTAACGAGATTTCTATTAAAACGTTATTGTTATTGTTATTGTTGTACATATGTATTTTTGTATATTCATTATATTGAAAGAGATGTTTGAAATTTATATTAAATATTTATACATAAGTTTGTAAAGGGTTTTTCTATAATTTGTATGTAACATGATTTAATTTTAATGACTGATCTTTATTTATAATTTCTTATTTTTCCCTCTACTTAATAATTCTTTTTTCGTTCCTTCCTCTTCTGTTACAAGAAAAGACGAACAGTCCGTTTACAATCACTCGAGGAGAATACCTGAACTTGGGCAATTTTTCTTCCTTTTTCTTTGTCGTATTCGTAAGCCCGAAATTGCAACTTTTTCATCGGCACGCTGACTATGCATTTATAGAGAGACTCATATCTTCTGACCAACTTGAAAATCAAATATCAACGCCAAGAGTTTTCAACACTGACATAATTTTAAAGATTGGAATTATAGTAAAAGAGTTATAATTCATTTTAGTTTAAAAAATAATTAATTAAACAGTAGAGACACATTGAAATATGTAAGTATCACTTAAATTGAATATATTGCTTAATTTTAAATATAAATTATTACATTTGTATGCAATATTGGACAGTTTCTGCAACATAGGTACAAATGAGTCCTAAACTAATTAAATGGACTTCGACATGTCAGTGTGACTTGTCTCCAAAACTGTATATTTTCTACCTGCCCCATGGTAGAAAGACTGAGATACCCCATAACCTAGTTAAGAATCCATTTACCAGGTTGTTGCACAACAAACTTGTTTTTCTAAACCCAAAATTTACCAACGAATCAACATCTAAAGCCACCTTAAAGCAAGCCTAAAGAGGGGATCATGCCCCACAATGGAGCCTAAGCTTGGAGACATTGGTACATGGGAAAATAAAAGGCAAATCTCCCAAGTTTGACTATTGAATGGGTTAAAAGCCACCGAAGGAGCAGACATGATGATGGGAATGCATGGAAGCACGGAGCTGTAATAGGGAAGGATGTGTTAGAGCCTAAGAACAACCCTATGACTTTATGAAACTTATCGAAAGAAAAAGGAAAATTTTGCTTAATTCGCCTGCAAGATCAAACAAAACCAGACCAAAAAGTCATCGGAGCAAGAGAAAGTTGCTAAGATGGCCAATCTAAGCAAGCCTGTGGTATGGGTGGTGGGAGACATTCACTTTCTCTTTTTCCCTTCAAACATACCAACTTGCTTGTTTAAGGCATTTGTCGTTTCTTTAGGTCCAAGCAAAGATTTCTTGTGTCCCCTTTTCATGTAGACGTAAAAAGAGGAGGATCATTGGAAACGTGGATTTTACTTACACGTGAGGGAGAGATTTGTTGAATCAAAATAAAAAGAAAAAGATATAAATGATGAATGGTAAATTCTTTTTCACTGTCTTTTCTTCCCTTAACCACATTTTCCTTGTGCTCCTCAACCTGGGCTGATTGCACGTCTCCAATACAACATGCCAGTGTTCCCTATCATGTCAAGTATCTTCAAGTGATCCTTTTCGTTATTATAAACTAACACTTGTCAACTATCTTGCCCTTCAATTACTATCTTTCTTAGATTGTATGAGAGAATCAAATCGTTGATGCTGTGAATAAAAAATAACTTCTCAACGATTCTTTTTAATATAAAACTCTAAAATTATTTTTATTGATCTAAAGCATTTAGGGAAATAATTTATGGTACTAAACTATATGTATTTTTACCAAATTTTAATATTAAAATTAGCATAGTATGATTATATTAATTTTATTGTTGTTGAACAATTAATTAAAAAGTTTCTTGACTCCGAAAATTTCATATAGTAAATTCCTAAGATAATCTTTTAGATATAATTTTAATATTTTTAAAAGTTTATATTAAAATAATTTTTTATATTTTTGATACCACAAAATATCCCTCGAGTATTTAAAACAATAAAATTATATGACTTACATGTTTTTTTGATTACCGATTCCTTCAGAATTTAATACTTTGAAATATCTGTCCTCTCACAGTCCGAATTGTATTTCCTGACAAAACGTACTTTCTTTGGTTCTTTTGGATTATGTGGAGAACACAAAGAGTCGTCCATATTCTTATAGCTAGGCCTAGGCCAAGTCAAGTTTCCATGTTTTTCCTCCAAGCAGAAGCATCCCATGCCTCCTTTTTGTTGATTATGCAGATTCTATATAAATATGGAGTGTGCAAAAGTACATATATATATATATATAATGTATATGTCGCTTCGTAGAACAACATACAGTCTTACAACTACCAACACGCTTAATTATTAACCGTAGGCAGGGCCTACATGCGAAGCACGATAATCCAATCCATTGAACATTTATTTGTGGTAACTTCAATGTCTGTTTTTTGTTTTTCTCTGAGAAGAAGGTCCCAAATTTCAAAGCTTTTGTGCCCTGTTTATATGTCCATTATCTTGTCTAAATACATCTCTTCTACTGCACAGTCGTGGTCAATCATATTATCACATTTTGATTCAGCCAAGAGGGGAAAAGAAAAACCTGGTGTAGTAGTTTAATTACGTTCTTATACTACTGTGAAGCTGTGAATATAGACAGTATTAGTAGGAACCTGAGAGACATTTTTTATCTGTGCACATGAACGACATTGAATTTGTATTAAGCTTCCAACAGAAATCATGACAACCTAAGTCGGCTCTTACTTTGACACGTGGAGCTGTCGGCTACGTCGACGACATATTAGATCAGGCCAATCAGGAAGTGCGTTCCCCTTCCACTAGATTTATGTATGTATTATCTATCTATCTATATATTATGTTTCATCGTCCTCTATAGATTTTAAACAGAAAGTGGCGGCTCAATTTTGCTTCAAAACAATGGGCGGAGGAGCTGCAAGCAGTTCTTCGTCGTCTCTTGAAAGCAGCAATTGTCCTTCTTCGTCAACTAACTCTTCTTTTTCTCAACTCAAGAGAGACCTGAGCACAGATCTTCGGCTAGGACTTAGCATCTCAGCTTGTCAACAGGAAGACCCTTCAATGCCAAGGTATAAATATACTATATAGCCAACTATTCGAATCTTTAGCGTTGCTTGTTGAATTCAATTGTAAGTGTTTGACCTTGGGTGGTGGTTTCATGTTAGCGGCCATCTATCGGATTGGCCTCCGATCAATCCATTTCTGAGGCAGGCATTAGCAGCAGAAGAAACTGAGTGCAACAGTGCCACGTTCTTTGTTAAAGTGTATATGGAAGGCATTCCTATTGGGAGGAAGCTCAACCTTTTAGCCCATGATAATTACTATGACCTGATAAGAACTCTTGACAACATGTTCAACACTACGATTCTGTGTTGAGTAACTTAAAATATCTCTCTCTCTTCTGTTACTGATCTGTTGGATTAGTTGATTTCTGTGGATAAAATGTGTTATCAAGCTCAGCTGTTGTGATTCAAACAGGGGCTGATATGGAAGGTGAACAAACTGATCGGTGTCACGTTTTAACTTATGAAGACAAAGAAGGGGATTGGCTAATGGTTGGTGACGTTCCCTGGGAGTAAGTATCTTCTCTCTAGTTCTTTGTTTCATGTAGCCAACTGACAACTGAACAGTTCTTATCACTTAAGGATCTTGTTCCTTTTCCAGGATGTTTCTATCCTCCGTGAGGAGATTGAAGATCACCACAGTGACAAGTGACTGATTTTGGTTCAGGATAATCCACTATGGAATGGTTTTTGTTTTTGATATACTAGCAGTTGACTATGTTGAGAATCACAGATGTACATTCCTTGTTGACTGTTGCCTGCAAATATTTCTTACAATGACTATCGGAAAATCTTATTCTGTCTTTGATAAAACAATAGTACTAGATCTAACCACTTAAGCAAAATCTACAGAAGATTGATTTAATCAGTTCCCAGTTTTGATATTGCAAGATCTGAAGAAAAATAGATTGCTCAACATTCCATAATTTTCCTCATTCAGTTCCTTCCATTGGTGCCGCTAGTCAATCCTGCCTCGTGCAAGGTCGACGAAAGTTTCCGAACCGAGCCTAAACTGGATCCTGAAGCTCTAAGTATACACTTACAGGATGTTCTGTGTTAGAAACCAACTTAACAACATGAATATATCTCTCGAGGAAACCAATCCGATCATCAGCTCTGGCGACTGGCGATCGGATTGGCAGCAATGTCGAGTTCTGTAGGGATTTGTCGCTCGACCATAACATTCTGGCAGGATGAAACGAGAGGCAGCTCAGTCCTCAGTCATCCGAAACCAAAGAGCTGCTTTGAATGCAATCAAATGAGTTGTTGGCCACTATTTCTAAATTCCTCAGGCCACTGAACACCAAAGCCTTTCTTGCTGATCCATAATTGTAGTTACTGTCGAAGACCATGAAAATTTCTGATAATACATGTTAAAACAGAAGGTATGATTCAGGTTGGAAATGGAAGACATTACCATGAAAGTTGAAGGGATCCTCTTCCTTTGTAAAAATTCCCAGGGTAACAGGGCATTGGGTGTTGGTTGAATCACAGTAATCACCCAGTGGAGACACTTCTGAATTAATTTGAAGCAGAACCCTCCAACAAGGCTTTTCCCTTAAGCTTCGTTGACGTCACACAATCTTACGTTATAATAGCTGAGACAAGATTAGGGATGGTCTTGGGCCCTTAGGTCGAACCTCGTCAGGAATCGAAAGAAAGTTCATGGGTGTTGGTTTGAATCACGATGTGTCCTCGCTTCTTCCTAGTTTGAAGCACATCTCTCCGCCGAGCCTTTGCTCGGGGTTCGCTGATATCACAATTTTATATTATAGTAGTTACGATGGAATTAAAGATGGCAAAAGACCAGGTTAGGCCCGTCCCATCTAAAATCTGGGCTCGATCTCAAAAAAGATTTAACAAGCTCAAATTCTGAGTCCAAACTTAGTCAAGTATGAAAGCGCAAGCTTATGCCTGCGTTTTTTATACGTCAAGCTTATCCAAAAAGTCCAATCCTGTTTATTAAATTGAATTTGAGCTTTCTTTTTTTATTTAAGTTCAATCCAGGAGTGAAGTCCGAGCACTAAACTTAAGTTGAATTGAATTCGAACTAATTCAAGATCTAACCTTATTATCATCATAGATGAGATTGAGGAACAAGTTCTCAAGCTTTCAAAATTAATTTTAATTCACTAAACTTTTATACTAATGGTAGAATTAGGTTGAATTGAAAGAAAACTAAAAACTAATTTTTTAATTTCAATCGACAAAACAAAATGTGATTTTATGATTAATTAATTAATTAATTAAATTTAACAAGGATTTAAAATAAGTCAACAATTTAAATTAAATGGTACTTAACTTTGATTCAAGGAAGGATCTCATCCAATTATAACTTTGATTATTGGTTTAAAAAGAATAATTTTCATAATTTAAGCAATTAGTTCAAAACTATTAAGTATGGCAATGGGTTGGGTCGGGTCCAGGCTGCTCCTGGCCCAGCCTAGTCTAATTCACGGGTTGAACGACCTGTGGCCAGGCCTAACTATAGGCTGACAAACCTTTAGCCTGACCCCCAACTCAACAAGCCACAGACAGATTAGGTCAGTCCAACCTGACTTTATTTTTTTAAAAAATTAAAAAAAAGACATCATCTTGTACCTTCTCATCTAGCTATCGGTCAGGCCTGAGTTGATGCCAACCTGGGTCATAATCAGATTGGGTCGGTTCAAGCCACATTTGTCACCCTAGAAACTGTTAAGATAGTCATAATAAATTTCAATTTTTCTTAAATTAATTTGTTCAAACTTAATTTTCAAACTAAAACTTACCATAAATTACATTTAAAAAATAAACCCTAAATTAAATAATCAAAATGACTATAACTACTCAATTTAGTTTTCTTATTTCTCATAAGTTAAATATGCCTATTTATTATTTATACCAATCATTTATGACAATTACGAATCACTAAATTCATGGATAGTTATAAAATAATCAACATCAAATTAATGTATCAAATCAATCAATATTGATTAGCTATGAAATAAAAGAACACAAAATAAGAAATACTTGAATTGAACTAAAATCTAGGTTCAAAACAAAATCTTGTAAGGTTACAATTAGAGTTTTGAATCCCCTTGAATTAGAAAATTTCGATTTAGCCACTTGTGGCTTTAGTTTCATCACAAAAATAGAAGAAAAAAGAAGAGAAAACAAAAGAAAGATAAAAGGGAATTATAGAGGGAGTGAATGTAATGTTTTCTTTTTCTTTCTCACCAAAAGTTAACTTCTTTCAATATTCCAAAGATTATCTTATAAACAAATCCAATTTCCAACATAATAAGGCTAGAAATAAGTCTCCAAATTGAATTAAAACTCTTGTAGTGAATTTAGCTTTAAGCGTGTCTGCTTTATCTATTGCAGCAATCTGCTATCTTTTTCTTTCATGACTTTAACAAAGTGAATTTGATTTAATCTCTACTTGTCATCTCCTAAATAAAATAAATATTAATTTTACTAATTAAGTACCAAGATCAATCCAAAACAAAAGTGATAGTTTTAATTAACATAACCAAATCATATCTTATCACTTTTTAATATGAATTGAAAAGTAAGTGAGTAGCATTAGCACAAGCATAAAAATTAAAGGCCATCGCTAAAATTTGAAGTGTGACCTTAATAGGTAACTTGGCATGCTTAAATAAACTATCTTATTATCCAATAGCAAAGTTTTTTTTCTTCTTAAAATATAAAGAGCTTATAAAATATTCACATATTTTGATTTTTTTTTTGGAGAAAAGGAAGAAGTAATTCTTATCAATTATTTAAAGTTTTCTTCGTATGACAAATAAGTAAAGTCTTGTGAATATTTATCTACAATTCAACTTAAATATTCCAACATTTTAAATTATATAACTCATTTGTCTTTAGTACTCTTGAAGAGACATATAAGTATGGTTGAATTTTTTTAAAACAATAATGATTCAAAATTTCGTCATTCTTTTTCTTCTTTTTAGTTATATTTTCAGTAAATATTTATTAGTGGATTTATTAATTTTCTTTTTTAATTGGAACATGTTTTAGTCAAGTTTTTTCTGTTGAAAGTGTCAATGTTAGTGGGACATATTTTACCCATTTTCTAGTTTTGGTTGTTGACTTTTTGTATATTATATTTAGTTGTAAGCTTATAAAATTAAGCTCTTATTTCATCATTTTCTACAATTGTACCTGTTGTTTTTGATATTGAAAAGTTGCCTTTTAGCCTTTATTTCCTTATTCTTTACATCCCAAAAAAAATCTTGGCATAGGAGCTTTTAAGTGTGAGAAAAGTACATGCAACCCTTTTACACTAAAAATTATAGGTGAGGTCATATACTAAGGAAAAGAAAAAGGAGTAAACTAAGTGAGAAAAAGTCTTTATTTTTTCTAAAACAACCAATGAGAAAAAGAACTTCACCATGGTAATTAAAGGCACCAATATTTCTTCTTAAACCTTAATTCCAAATTTTAAATGGGAGAATTATCACTTTTGGGAGTGTAAAAATACAAGCTTTGTTCAAGTCTCAAAAATTATGGGACTTAGTGGAGAATGGGTTTAAAGACATAAATCCATACTAGCTTAACTAACCACTGTGAGAGACTCGCAAGAGATTTAATAAGGCTTGCTTCTTGTCCAATAAGCACTTGATAAGGAGATATTTCCTCAAATTGCAGCAGCTCTGACTTCCAATCAAGAATGGGAGATTTTAAAGTAAGATTATATGGGTGATAAAAAGGTAATTGTTCTAAAAGTGCAAATTCTTTACTATGATTTTGAGACATTAGCTATGAAAAAGAATGAAACTATGCAAGGTTCAATGTCTAGAGTGTTTGTTTTTTTAATCACATAAAGTCTTATGATAAGGATATTAGCATTGAGATTGTTGTGAGTAAAGTCTTAAGAAGTTTAACTTTAAATTTGAACATGTAATTGTTAAGTGACCATTTTACTACAATAGCTTAAGTTGCTGTATGAGGTCAACTTAATTGATTTTATATATTCACTAACATACTTCACTTAATAGTAATTACCGCCACTAAATAGTATAAGGACCTATTTGTTTACATTTTTACATGTAGTTTGCAGAAAACCAAGATGTTTTTTATTTTTAATTTAAAAAATAGTTCAAGACGGGTTAAGTTGGGCTCAGGTTCGAGCTCATGCTGGGCTAGCTGCCTCAGGCCAGATTAAGCCTCAAGCCTAGCCTAGGCCCAAGCTTTAGTAATAGTAATTGGCCCTGCCTTAGCCTGGCTCGACCCATTACCATCCCTCCCTGTGGTTTTTTTAATCATAAGTCTAGAGTAAGGTTAATATTTAAAGAAGACAACAAGTAAATGAAGGATGAAAGGAAAGGTATTGTTGCCATTAAAACTACACAGGGTAAATTTAAACTCCTTCATAATGTGCAATACATTTCTAATTTAGCTCATCATTTGTTAAGTGTTGAGCAATTGATAAATTATAGATATTCAATTAGGTTTGATGATGACCATTGTCTAATTCAAGGTAAGAAATATGATTAGTCATTTGCTAGTTCTAATGACTCAAAACAAAATATTTTCGCTAAAAGTTGTAATTATAGAAAACTATGCTTTGTTTGCTAGAGCTAATAAAGAAAACATTTGACACTTGTGTTATAAGCATTAGAATGCAAAAGGGCTAAAATTGTTGAGTTACAAAAATATGGTTGTTAGGTTGCCTAAAGTTAGTGCACTTAATTTATGTGAAGGGTATGGAAGCAAGTAAAAATTCATTTCCTATAGCCAAGTCCTAAAGTGCTTTTATTTGTCCTGAAATAGCACATGCTGGTGTTGGTAGTCCGATGAATGTTGAGGCTTGTGTGGTGATCGATAATTTTTATCATTTAATGATGATTATAGTTGCATGAGCGGGATGTACTTCTTAAAAAAGACAAAAAAAATAAATTTTTAAGAAATTTAAGGCACAGGTGGAGGAGAGTGGCAATTATGTAAAGGTTCTTCATTTGGATAGAGGTGTGATTTCACTTCTAATGAATTTAGTGGCTTTTTTATCACAATAAAATTCACAAAAAGCTTAATACACCATACACTTCAAAATAGAAAAGAGTGGTAGAATGCATAAATCAAATATTGGTGAAAATGGCTAGGAGCATGATGATAGCAAGTAGTCTTCTCAAGTTATTTTGGACAGAATTGGTAGTAAGTACAATCTATCTTCTTAATATCTACCTTATAAAGGCCATTTTGAATTGGATTGTATATGAAGCTTGGCAAGTAGAAAGTCGTATGTAAGACATTTTAAAGTTTTGATTGTATGCCCTTTTCTTTTATTACTTCCTTTTCTAATCACATGCTTGATAAAAAAAATGTAAAAAAAGTTTTTTTTATTGACTATTATCCTCAATCTCAAGCATAAATATAGGTTGTATAACCTAGTAAGTGGCAAGGTCAATGTAAGTAAGGATACTTGGAGCAACAATAACTCAACTTCTCTAATAACTACTCAAGCCTTAGAAGATGTGGCAAATACTTTGGTGATATGACCTTTTGAACGAGCAACTCATAATGTTAATTTTGGTGGCAGTATCAATTCTTCAACTCGTGACAACAACAATTCATTATCTCTACCAAGCTCATCTCTAAAAAGCTTCAGTTTTGAAACACCTTTATGGAAATTCAGATCCTTACTGATATATACGTCTTAGGCTTCAAGTGAACCAATGTGCTAATAGAAATTTTATTTTCCAACATAAATATGCTACTTATTTGTGTAAGATAAGTAGATCAATCAACATTCTCTTTTGAATTCCAAGTTCTAAAAATACTTTCAAATGTCATTAATTGTTCAAATTTATTCTTCAACAAAACAATTGTCATATCCATAATAACTAGAAGTGTTAAAGAGAGATGGGTCATTATATATGGCGGATAAAGATATGATATGCCACTGAATATTCACTTTTTTTTTACAGAAAATATCAAATATTACAAAAATACCACAATAATTATCTTTTACTTGTAGGGCTCAATACAACTTAGTTCATCTTAGATGAGATCTTATCTTACTCATTTAAAAGTTTAAAATTTTTAAAAAATTCTACTCTTTAAAAAATCATCAACTTCACGAGAGGGGCCATCGACACTTTTTATTGAAAGTTGAAGTTTAAAAGAAAGTTAAAGATTGAAATTTCAATTATATATTAGGATCAAAGATTATTATATTAATAGAGTATATCATTGTTAATAAACATGTTAACATGTATCTCAATTAATGGTTGGAACCGGACGCTTCTTTAGTTTTATTTAATAAAACTTGAAATTTAGAATAGGAAATTCAACCAAAAATTTTTTCTTTTCAATTTTTAAAAAGTAAAGTGTGAAGAAATTGAATTTTCAATTTCTACCCTTTTCAGTAAATATATTTATTAATTTTAAACTCTTTTAATAAATATATTTATTAGTTTATTAATTTTTATCTTTTTAAATAAATGAATCCTTAGGAATCTAACTCTGGGCAAGTGCTCTTCTTGCCCTTACCTAGGGTCAGCACTAAACAAAGTATACTGGCATATGTTATCATTTGATTCAAAATTCAGTAGTTGAAAGAAGGATCATATTGAATTTATGTGAAATGATGGAGCTATTTGTGGACATTCTTACAAAATTACTATCAAAGTACCAAGATGAGTACTTTACGATGAAGATGGGAGTTACGAATTTTGAAATAAAGGGGAGTGTTGAACAGCAGTAATTAATGAATTGCTTTCTTAATTTTGTTATAATTAAAATTTCCTTTAATAAAAAATTATTAATTTAAGTATTGTGGACATAGGGCGATTAATTTAAGAGAAAAAGTTAAATAATAAAATCATATTAGAAAAAATAAAACGTTGTATGATTAAAAAAGGCATGCTCCGTCTTTAAAATTGACTTAAAATGAGTCCCAACCCATTACACCTGCCTAATACACCAACAGGCCTCCCAAGAATTTGTTATGCATAGCAAAGAAATGCTCACTCATGCTGGAGCTTTAACATTACCATGGTCGAACACAACAACTGCTGTGCTGTGCGTCAAAAAGATAGAGAAAAGAGGTCGTCTCTTCCGCAAAAAATTGCTAAATGGCACCACTTCCCCACTGATTATGATGGAGTTTTAAGTACTCTAAGCAGCAACCTTTTTAATTGGGTCAATTCTTAAACCAATTTAGGCAGCAATGAGCTTGGGTCTCATAAGGCTCGAATTCTAACTTTAAAAAGTTGTTAATGATTAAATTTTTCATCGAATTTAACTTAATTTATTATAATTAGTTAGTTAAATTATTTTAGAATTGGTCTCTTAATTTTAAATAATTTATAAATTATTATATATTTATTAAAAATTTATTTAAAAACATATATTTAGTTATTCACAAAATTACAAATATCCATCAGCACTTTTTTTTTTTTAGTTAATGTATGAGATTTTTTGATAAATTGGTGACACCTTTAATTCATTACTACCACTAAATTATTCCCAGCTTAGCACTACTGCATACACAAGTAGAAGTCAAACCCCCAACTTTACTTCAGCCAAGATCAAACCCTTACCCTTACCCTGGAGATCGGTGCTCGGTGCTAGAGCACTGTCAATTTGATCATGATCATACGCCTGTTGTAAGTTCAACTGATCGCCCTCTGGCTCTCACTATTTGGACCTGACTACAAGAGTACCGTCGTAGGACTTTAAATGCCATACTTTTCCATCTTGTCCCATTCTTCAACTCCTTTTCTACCTCCAAAAACCTAACCCACCTGTCTCTGTTCAGTCGCTTAATGTTACCATCCATTTCCTTTTCCAGCACCAAACCCTCGTACTTAAGCTACCTTCTCATTGAATTCCATACCCAGAGTAAAAGTCACTCAGTTAATTTAGTATAGCTCCTTTCTAGAAAAAAAAATGTTTATTTACTCTTTGTTTTCTTTTCAAAATAAATTACTCTTAATTGCAAATTAGAAATTCGCTACAAATTTAACGATTTTGATAATGTCTCTAGTCAATGGAACGCAATAAATACACTTTCAATTATCAACTATTGGATGGTCCAAGCGTCCTGCAACAACGATAAGTTGATCAAGTGGACAATCAATGAAGCGGGTAAGGCCATTTATTATAAGTTCAAAACTTTCCATACTCGGTAAATTAATAAACTCTTCAAGATAATAATTTTCTCCGATCTTGACTTGAACTAGTTAAAAATTTAATAAATTTCGATAAGATAATATATTTTTAAAATACCCCTATGTAAATATAGGGTCCCATTAATATCATAAAT
>JAOQMP010000009.1:25423731-25433821 GCA_027563575.1 Erythroxylum pedicellare | reverse complement strand
TACCTTGAGGTCCAGCTTTGTTCCTCGTGGGTGATGTTTTTCATCAGCCTTTGCTTAGTGGGTGTTGTCCAATTCTCTGAATGATAACGTCTGTCTCGATTGCACAAGCCAATTCAAGTGTAAACAATAGCATGACATTTCTCCCATCCGACTGGTTTTAGCTTCACCTTTGGATAAACAGGTTTTGTTTAACGTGTTTCAGTAATGTATGTTCTTGAATTGCAACATGCTTTTAGTGCCATTAACCTTTCTGAAAGATCAAATCTGAGGATCTTAGAGACTAGGCTAACTTAAAAGTCGAAACTGCAATAGCTCTTACCATTAAAGTTGGCGTTGAATTGCCTTGCAGCCTCTATTTTATCTTACATTTTGTACTATTGTTCTTCAGATGCCAATGAAAAATGCTCTTGTAGACTAGAGGGAATGATGTGAATAAAGTTGACAAGAATTCTTCTACGCTGTAGATAAGCCCCTATATTTGATTGTGGAAAACCTGAGACATTGCATAAGATATTGTAATATAACACTGAGATTCGGCAGTCTACAGCTCTAGCCTAAAAATAATGTCATGGCCGTTTTTATCTTGGCCCCAATACAGAACTGAAAACTGCTCAAAACAAAATGGGCATGGCCTAGTGTCAATTGTTTAAATTTGTGTAGGAATTGAGAACATGTAAGACCCCGATTGAATAGGAAGGCGAGTGACATTTTCATTGCTCTTGAAAAGCCTACTTTTTTATTCAATTCCCAAAATTCAACTGAGACAAATGTAATCTTTCCTTTCTGTATCCAAAAAAAAAAAAAAAAATGTTCGATGAGATGACACCTCATTTGGCAGGCATCACCATGTAATTGAAACATCCCCTTGCACACTAAACAACGGATAGAAACGGCACTACAGATCTCCACCGCACCAATCTAGGGCGTTCCCTTTCAAAAGACTGCCCTTTCTGGAGAGCTACACTACCCTTAAAATTTCCAATGCATTTACAGTTCTTAACTTGGTTCTGGTGGAACCACTTTCAAACTTCGCATCCACTCACAGAAACTAGGATCATCAAAATGAAGAAAACTGCTCTTCAGCTTCGTCCTTTGTTCCGGTGTCAGTGACCGAAGCTGTGGGAATCTTGCCTCCTGCACTCAAAAGCAAAATCAAACAATTGCACAGAATATCTATTAGCACCTATATGAAGTAGACTTTCTTCATCAGGCACCCTCACCTGCTCATATGGAGGATCCTTGTGTGCAGGTATCAACCGAGAAACAAAGTATCGAGCTTGAGAGCTTCCTTCCTGTTTTCAATCAGATAAAATTTTATTCGTACATGAAAAAAAAACAAGTTAATGGCGAAGACATAAACGATGGTGCAGATAATAATCAAGAGAAAGGGACCTTGAATGCAAGGATACGAGGAGCTGGAAATCGTAATTCAGTGAGCTCTTCAGCTAAAGTTCTGCAAGCTGCTAAAGCAGCAGCACTTCTTCCTTCATCACCACTTAGCTCAGCACCCTGTAAGTATTAACCATAAAACTAAATGTTTTATATGAAGTTGCACAGAAGAGCTGGACAGGATTGTGATAATTAGAAAATATCAAATGCTTGACCTGCTAAAATAAAGGTTCCCATGACCTAGTTACCAGGACCAACAAAAAGAAAAAGACAAAGCACTAAAAAGAAAGTGAAGTTACATACCAACCAAATGAAGACATCAGTACCATGGTCAAGGACAACAGCTGTATCAGACTGCATAGCAAGGTCATATGCAGGTAGTTCCTCAAATGTTCCCCCTTCCCGGTGCATTAGACAACGAGGTGCTACCATTCGAAGTGAAAGTTCAAAAGATCCATTCAAAAACAAATTCCGCAGTACAGATCTCTCATCTTCATGGCCAACAATGCTTCCCAAAAGTGGTCCTCTTCTGAGATGAAAAAGAAGCTCAGGTAACAAAGAGAGTTCTTTAGGGAACCGATGAAGTTTTGACTTGGGTACTGCAGACCCGAACTTGAGAGCAATGTCTCTGATTCTTTCATCTATTGTTGCTCGCATATCAATTGCATCTGAAGGGTTTTTAGCTCGTAGAAGAGTTCTCTTGGCAATAAGAATTGCAGCAACTTCATTTTGAACACTATCAAGATATGCCGAAACACTGTCAACAGTAGGTAACCTAACAGTAATTACCCTTGAAATGTCAGCTTGATAAACATTCGAATATTGAGTCACAAATTGGAAAAACACAAAATCACTCTTGATGTCTGCTTTGATTTCCATGGAGAGTCCAAAGCTCTGCGTTTCTTCGACACTTAGCATTTGTATAGAAAGAGAGGTGTCATTTTTAAAATTTTCCTGCGAGTCTATATGTGCTTCTTCACCAGGACCTACAACTTGAGTAATAAGGATATCATCAGAACAACGAATTTCCAATAAGCCATGGGAACCAGAAGCTCTAGAAGATGCCCTTTGCAAGTTTACCCCAAATGCTTCTCCAAAGTCATCATGAAGAACCAAAACACCCCCAGAAGCTTTTACCAGTGGCTGCAAAATTGGAACACGAACAGGGCATGTTCCAGCGCAGAGAATGTCAATCACTGTATTTAGTCGATAAGCTTCACGACCTAGATGTTCCATCCATTTCAGGGCCATCTTTTCCAGATGAGGGTAATTTGGGTGAGTAAGGGAATGAGGAACAGATCCAGGGCCATATGTATTAGGTCCACCAGCACACACTATTATCCTGCTATTACCTCCAGCCCTTTTGACCACTCCTCGTGTCATTTCTGCTATTGGTCCTTGGATTATGGCCAGAGCTACCTCAACAGCAGAGCCCAGGCATCTTTCTCTTGAAGCTTCTGGTATGCTCAATTTGTATGGCCTTAACGATGAGAATATTCTGTGAGCTACTTCCTTTGATGCATGCATAGGTGAAAGGTAAACACCAGTTCCATATATCAGTGCTTTCAGGGACTCCTGCGTAGGTGATTTGTCACCTGGAAGCACATCTGCATATGCCATTGATTCCTCTGAAAAATCATACACCGACACCGTACGACCATATAGTATGATCCCAATTCTTGTTGTTGGGGACAGTGCATCAGCAAATGCATGCAAGGAGCTCTGTAGATGCTGCAGGTGTGGCTCATCTAAACAATCATCTATAACAAGAAAAATGGGCGCAGAAATTCTGGAATCAGAGACAGGAATAAAGCCAGGTCTCATGTTTCCAGTTTGAATATATTCAACCATGGGTGATGACAATTCTGGAAAATTATGAAGATCTTCATTGCTCGGAGCTATGTATTCACCTTCACTTCCATTCAGCATCCGACAAATTACACACTGCCACTGCCCTGAACCAAGCAGTATCTTGCAATAGAGATTCGAATAAGCTCCACAGTTGTGGCAGCGATGAGGTTCACGCTGCATTATTTGGGCACCTGAAGAAATCTCTCTCCCAGGGGAAAAAAGTGCCCCAAACCCCAAACTGGGGACATTCGACAATTTTCTTTGCTTCAATACCTGCATCATAGAACAGAAGTTTTTATCAATCTATGCATATGTAATCACTAAAATAAACACAAATAAATTTATCTTCACGTAACATTTTAACATTTAGAACTTTGATTAGCAAAGAATACCAAAATGAAGAACAGTTTTCTAAAAAATTTCATCAACCAGACCATGATAGGACTACATAACATTTTTTTTTCTTTTACAAACACTAAGCTCTTTTGCATCATTAAGTTTCTACTGAGGTATCAATAACTTCTTTTGCATCATTAAGTTTCTACTGAGGTATCAATAACAATCACACTACAATAAACAAACAGTGATGAAAATCGATATTCAAAGAGAATATTGTTTCTTTTGATTGAAAGAAATGAAAGGTCTACCTTATGAGCTGAAAATAGAACACACGGCGATCCCTCAATAGGCAATGATTCCTCTATGAGTTGGGGAACTTGATGATGAAGGTCCACTGACCCATTTGAAAAATGGGGAGGTGAGGATGTGGGCAATGGCGCACCGGCTGAGAAAGCAACGGGCTGAGGAGTTGCTGGAGATGTTCGAAACGGAACAGCTGCAGGCCGGACTGGTGAAGTAAAGACAGGAGGCCCAGGGGGAGTGCTTAAATGAGGATTTGAGCTTCCAGTTTTCAAGTCACCAGCAGGTGACATTAAGATTGGGGGTCTGAGAGATGGAGAAGGCATCTGATCATGTTGAAACGAGGGAGGTGGAAATCTGGGGGCTCCAGGTAAAATTGGAGGAGAAGGAGGAACAGGGTTTTTCTCGGTTTGGGGTGTTGGTGTGTGATGGTTTGGTGGAGTCATAGTAACAGAAAAACCAGCGGAAGAATGCGGTTGATTTGCCATTTTAAGCAAGAGCACCGAGATGTATTTGCCTTACAGCTATATCCCAACAATGTTAACGACTATACGACAAACAAAAGCTCGGGAATTCAGTGTTTTGAATGGAAATTTGATAAACTTTAGGAATCGATCACCATACATGCGGCGTAATGGATCTAATCAAGTCCGTTAGATAAATTGATGAGATAATGGAGTGGAAGAGTTTCGGAGCAACTAAATACCTTGACATAATCGAAAACCCCGAAACGAGGAGGTGATTGAAATTGGATTTCGATCGAAACCCAGCTCGCGATATTCCCAGTATAGTCAAATAACAGCCTCAAAAACACAAAAAGTATTAACCATTTGCGATGTTAAAATCAGGCGGAATACAGCAACAATGGGCTGTCACGAACCTGATCTTAGAACTTCCTCTACCTCTGCACAATTGTACATGAACTTCCTCCTAAAGAAGAGAGAGAGAGAGATATACGAGACAATTACAAAGAAAGAAAAAGAAAAGACCTTGAATAAGACTATGTCAAAGAAAATGAGCTTAGGGTTCTTAAGCAAAAAGACGTACGGACGCAATCCGATAAAATTAAGGTTGGAAGTGGAAATTGGCGTACCTGAAAAGGTGGAGGGAGAGAGAGTAGACAGATATTGTTACTGTCTGTTTTCAAAATGTCGAAAAAGAGAAGCACTCAACAGATGAATCTTTTGACTGTTTTAGAATTTGTTTACTTGTACATAAAATTTTTAATAAGATGATTTAGTACCGAATAAAATGAAATGAATAAATCGTTAGAAATTATTGGTCAAAAAGAAAGATAATGTAATAAAATAAAATATTATTTTAAAAAATTATAATATAATATAATAAAAAATTGTTATTTTATATTTCATCCCAAACTCTTTATTATTGTTTAGAATGAAATGATTAAATTAGAAAGATTTTTTATTTTTATTATTTGGAATTTAATGAGATGTACGAAATTTTTTTATTTTATTTAATTATAATTTTTTTCTCAAATAATAAAATAATATTATATTATATTTTATTCTATTAATAAAATCTTAACCAAACGTAGTTGGGTCCGACTTAGAGATGCACTGTACCAAAACTTGATAAATTACCTTTCTCATTTTCACCGCTTCCATGAGGCTTCACTGCGTGTTTGAGCGCAGGGCAGGTTGCCCAAAATGACACGTCCTTTACAAGATTGACATTTTGGTTTGATTTTGATCCAATTAAACTCGATGATTGGGATGGGAGTGTGGAACGAGCTCGGTTTGAGTCGAAGTTACTAGACTATGCCGGAGTTGACTAAACCAAGGACTCAAAAACTCAGAAAATCAGTGGTTTCAGGCCCCCTGTTTGCTAAAACTTGACTGACGTTGTTTTGCTATAGAAGCACATCATTTTTTTTGGGATATGTTTTGTAATCTGACAGGGCTAAAATGACGTAGTTTTGCGTTAAGAGCAAGATGAAGATATTTTAATCTTATTTTTTAAAGTTTGATCTCATAATAAAATGAGGTTGTTTTATTCTAGGTTAACATGCAAATTTTTTTCTGTCCCTCTCCTTACTACTATCATCTCCTTCGGTCCTTACTCGCTTCCAGGTTCCTTCTTCGTTGGTTTCATCTTCATTATTCTCCGAATCTCCTTTGTCTCAGTCTTCACCGACTCACCGCCCAACCTCTCTCCATTGATCTCCATCACCTCGCCCACCCATAGCCACACTACAGTCCTGCAAGCCTGTAACTCTTGCTAGTTGCCTCCCACACAATCACTCTTTTCTCTTCTGTTTTCTCCTATATCTTATTCACCACCCACCAAGGTAACAAGTAAGTCCTCAATATTGTTGTCTATGGATGAATTCATTCAATATTCTGGATTTGGATTGTTGTGACTTATGAAAGTATAAATTTCTAGTTTGTGGCTGTTTACAAAAATATCAATGGATGAATTGATTCGATATCATAGTTTTGGATTATTGGGAGAGTATAAATTTCTGGTTTGTGGCTATCTATTTGTGTTTTCACAAACTCGTGTATATGACTACATAAGTTAGTGTGAAATTTTATAATTTAATTAACACAAGTGGAAACAATACATAGCAAAAAGTTACTTTTGAAAAAAAACAATACATAGCAAAAAGTTCATTCAACTATAGTTATAATTTCTAAAGTCAATAAAGTTAGTATGTAGCTTTCTAAATTCCAATCCTTTCAATTTCGAAATTTATCATCATCATCATCATATATAGAGCAATGTACTCCTACATATAATTATGATTAATTATACTATAATTATCTCACTTTATGTTAAATGCCCATTAAAGTATATGCATACATGTAAAGGTCTAAAAATAACTTATATAGTTATATATGTTGATTGTTTTAGATAGATGAGAATATTCCTTCGATGGATAATTCTAATCCCGTATCGGAGAATATACAAGTGGAAACTTTTAATCTCGTACCAAATGAAGATAGAAGTCCAAGTCCACTGAAAAGTGATGCTTGGAATCACTTCAACAAGAATAGATCAATGGATGTAGTAGAGAATGTCGAATGTAAATATTGTTACAAGACATTGGTCGGGAGTTTAAAAGGTAAGATCTCTCATTTAAAGAGACATGGATTCGTGTAATGGAAAGAAGATCGTATTGGGAGGTCAAACATTTTTTTACCTTTGACCTCATGAGAGGAAATAATGAAATGATTGTTACAACTTATGACAGTAGTAGATCAAGATTTTTTAATAGTTTCTATGGTAATTAGTGATGAACATATACTATCTATAGTTGAAAGCAAAAGATTTAAGATGTTCCTTACCTCATTGTAACTGACCTTCAAAATCCCAAGTTGGAATACAATGAAGAAGGACATTGTAAAGATATATGAGTATAAGAAGATAGAAAATTTAAGAACATTATCGAGTATTGAAAGACTTGTTGTCATCATAACAAATATGTGGATAGTCAAAAGGGCTATATAGTTGAGATGACACATTATATTGATAATGATTGGATTCTACGCAGTAGACTTATCAGGTAAATTATGTTCTTTAATATTGTTATTATTTATTTATTTATTATGTTATGATTGATATTAGGTCATATTTGTGAATGGTAGGTTCATTTATGTGTCCACACCATATACAAGAGAAAGGTTGACAACTATGTGGGTCGAGTGTTTGATATATTAGAATATTGATACCAAATTATCCACTATAACAATCGATAATTGTAGCACAAATGATGTTATGATTGAAAAGGTGATGAATAAGTTACGATTTAGAAGTTTGTTGGTTAGTGGAAGGTTGTTTCATATGCATTGTTTTGTGCATATTTTGAATTTAATTATGAATGATGGGTTGGAGATGATAAAAAAAGTAGTGGATTTGATTTGAGACAGTGTAGTATATTAGAATGCAACACATAAAACAATTTAGAAATTTGAAGAAATTGCATGATAAGTATGTATCCCAAAGACGAACAAGTTGGTTTTAGATTGTCCAACTAGATAAAACTCAACCTTTAAGATGTTGGAGTCAATGATCCAATATGTTGAGGTATTTATCATAATGAGACAAAGAGATTCTTAGTACACTTGCTTGCCTATGAAAGACTAATGAAAGTTGGCTAGGGAACTTTGTGCGAAGTTGGAATTATTTTATACTACTACTGAATTGTTCTTAGGAATAATATATCAAACTCCTTACAATTGCTTTAGCAATATGTGTGAGATCAAGAAAGCTTTATCTGATTAGATGTTTGATTCTAATAAGGTAATCTGAGTTATGGCAGAGTAAATGATGGAGAAGTTAAATTCTTATTAGTATATGGTTGGATATACTATTGCAGTTATATCTGTTTTTGACTCGAGATATAAGACGGAGGGGGGTTACGAGCATGTTGATATCATTAAACAATTATAATATGATTTGTTTAATGATTGTTAACTCAGATTAGACAAACTTCAAGATCGAGATCACAGTAGTTCAGCTTCGACTTTAGGTTTAGGTTTAGACTCATCTTGTAAAAGCAATTTATTACTTTCATTTACAAAATTTATGAAAGAAAAAAGAATTAGAATTTGTACAATATGTACAATATGATAGAACTGGATAAATATTGGACGGAAGATTGCATGGCTAAAAGTGAAAGTGTTCATTTTGATTTATTATCATACTGAAAGAATAGTAGAGATAATTTTGGCGATCATATAAGCAATTGCACTAGACCTATTACTAATTTCTTTATTTATTGTTGCTTCGTAGTTTGCTTTTAGCATTGATGGTCACGTTATTAGTCCACCCTTATTTTGTACAAACCTTTATGCTTGTTCAAATTTGGTTAGATGATGAGGATATTGAGGATAAACTCTTTTTTTTTCATGATATATCAATTTTGTCTATTTTTTGTACTATCTTACCTTATATTGTTTTTTAAATTTGTATATTAATACAAAAACTGGTATTGATGTTGAAGTTACTAGTTATAGCCATTCAACTAAAAATATTTTGATAAAATATTCGATGATGAAGTTGTATTTAGTTGTTTATTGATAATTAACATGGGCTCAATGTCTATTTAATTTTTATATTGCAGTACTAAATATAATGTTTCTACATGTAGATGAAGTAATGCAAACTGTTGACAATCTTAACTATAACGATGAGCTACTATCCCCTTTCTTGTACTCCAGGTTTGCTACTTTGATCTTTATTCTTGGAATATTCATTTAGTTTTCATGTTATTGGATTGTTTTTTTTTAATATAATTGAAGGTATAATTATTTTAATTGTGTTGTTTTTAGCTTCTCAACTTCAATCAATATCTACTATCCTACTGATTCTACTCTCTAGTCTCTAATCCCTACTCTCTACTTCAACATTATTTGATGATTTCATCTTGAATTTTTGTAAAATGCACTAATAAAAAAGTTAGATAATATTTTTTGTAAATTATGTCATCAATTAAATGAATTTGTATTTCTCATCAATTAAATGTGGTTTCCCATAATCTCAAGATTTCTATTCAATTAAATATAAAAATGAACTTTTTTCTTTCTTAATTTGGGTAGTTTTCAATTAAGAAAAAACTTACTCATATGTATCTTAATTTTTTATAATATTAATTATTGAAGTGTAAAATAATATAAATCCACCTTATTCATTTTATCATTTTATGTACGCTTTATATATTCATTCATCAAAATTCTAAAATCTAATTTTTTATTAATCAATTGTAATTTGTATCATCAATTAAATGAATTTTTCATATTAATTATAATCTTTTTTCGTTCATTTCGTTTATAAATGAATTTAATTTTATCTTATTCATTTTGTCATTTTTAATGTTTTATGTATTTATTCATTAAAAATCTTATTTTTATTAATCAATTGTCATTCGTATCATCAATTAAATGAATTTCTCATATTGTATATAATTTTTTATTCTTTTTCTTCATAAATAAATTTAGATTCATCTATTCATTTATCATTTTTTGTACGTTTTATGTATTGATTAATTAAAAATCTCATTTTTCATTAATCAATTGTAATTTCTATCATCAATTAAATGAATTTCTCATCTTATTATAATCTTTTGATCTCATTTACTTTACAAATAAATTTAGTTTCATCTTATTCATTTTATTATTTTTTGTACGTTTTATGTATTCATTAATTAAAAATCTTTGATTAATAAATTGTAATTTGTATCATTAATTAA
>JAOQMP010000009.1:25407418-25420943 GCA_027563575.1 Erythroxylum pedicellare | reverse complement strand
AACATATATAATCATACCTTCATCAATCGTTTATCACATTACTAATAATGTAACAGGAATATATTGTTTTTTAACAAACTTTTGGATCCCACAGAGCCACATAAACTTATAGTACCAATCCAATTTTTAAAATACCATCAAAATTAATCTTGTTTTTAATAAATTTGATTAATTTTAGTTAACCCAAAATGAATTTGATTAGATTAACTTAAGTTAATGATCCTTAATCTAATTAACCATAATATAGTAAATCATGAAGAAGGGAGTAATATGAAGAATTGGTATTGTATTTCAATGGTCATTGTTGCACATAGTATACTCTATTTATAGCATTAAGTGAATCAATTTAAATTGATTCTATCTGAATTGAAATGATAAGATGAAATAAATATTACAATTGAATGGATATATACATGTGAATAATGTTAAAAGATACAAGATATAGTAATTAAGCTATTGACGAAGTTGTTGAGATGTGATCATGTTATCATCCCCCTTCAAGTGCACAAGGGGATGAGATCGTGAGCTTGTTCCGAGGGCGATGAAATGCTAAAGAGGAAACAGTTTTGGTCATAATGTCAGTGATTTGAGTAGAGGACAAAATGTGGTGAATGATTAGAGCTTTTCTAGCGACTATATCACAAACAAAATGAATGTCAATTTCAATGTGCTTGGCACGACTATGAGAAATGGGATCAGAAGCTTAAAAAGTAGCACCAAGATTGTCACATTAGAGGGTAGGAGAAAGTTTTTCAAGGAATTTACCAAGAAGAGCAATAATCCAATATAATTCTATAGAAGTAAGAGTAATGTTGCGGTACTCACCTTTAGTACTAGATCGAGCAATAGTGGGTTATTTTTTGGCACTCTAAGAGACAAGATTAGGTCCTAAAAAGACACAACAACCGGATTTAGGATGTCGATCATCAAAACAACTAGCCCAATCAACATCAAAATAGGCTTGCAAAGAAAGGGGAGGATTTGGTAAAGTGAATGCCATGACAGGGTATGGAGCGGAGATACCGTATAATCTGTTTCACCATAGACCAATGAATGCTAGTAAGAAACTATAGAAATTGTGAGATGACATCAAATTAAATATCAGGATGAGTGAGACAAAGATATTGAAGAGTACCAATATTATTTTGATAATCAGTGGGATTGGAAAGAGGAACCCTATGATTTTTAGACAAGGGAACAGATGGAGTGATTGGTGTATGAACTAGTTTAGATTTATCAAAGTCAGTTTTAAGAAGGATATCTTTGGTGTATTGAGTTTGGGTGAGAAGAAGACCTTGGGAAGTGGTATGAGTTTTGATACTGAGAAAGTGATAAAAAGGACCTAAGTCTTTGATAGAGAATGCAGAGTTGAGATCTTGGATAAGTGTTGTGATGAACGAGGGTGAGGAACTAGTTACAAAGATATCATCCATAGAAACTAAGAGAAAGGTAGTGTGAGAGTAAGTTTTATGAATAAAGATAGACGGGTTAGACTTTGAGGGTTTAAAATTGAGTTCAAGAATTTTTTAACTTAGGCGATGGAACCGGCCTCGAGGGGCTTGTTTGAGATCATATAAAGCTTTGTGAAGTCTACAAATATAATAAGGATAGTGTGGATCTGTGAACCTAAGAGGTTGAGACATGTAAATAGGTTCCTGTAAGTAACCATAAAGAAAGACATTATTAACATCCAGTAGGAAAGAGGTTAGTTACGGGATAAAGTCAAGTAATAATGATTTGAATAACAGTGGGTTGAACAATATGACTAAAAGTAGTTGTATAATCAACTCCTAGGGTTTGATGGTAATCTTTTTCACCAAGACGAGTTTTGCAGTGCTCAAAAGAGTCATTGGGATTTTGTTTAGTGCAAAAAACCCATTTACAACCATAATATTTGTGTTTGGGGGGGGGGGGGGGGGAATAAGAGTCCATGTCATATTGCGATGAAGTGCACTGAACTTGTCAAGCATAGCTTAGCATTAGTGTAGATATTTGTTAGCTTGGGTAAAGGATGTGGCGTGAGGAGGAGTATTCGGGGTGGTGACAGTGTAAGTGATGTAATCAGAAAAATGTCAAGGGGTAAGGGTGTGATCTCGGGTATGAGTGATCATGGGATGAGAAGGAGGACGTGCTAAGGCTGTTGGGGGTAGAGAGTAGAGGTAAAGGTAAAGAAATGGAGATGAGGAGGTGGAAGTGGAAGATGACATAACTAGATTGGTGTAAGGAAAGAGATATTCAAGAAAGCAGATATACCAAAAAATATAAAGTTTATAGGTGATGGATCAAAGCATCTATAGCCCATATATTGTGAGGCATATCTAAGAAAAATACACTAAACAAACTTTGGTGTAAGTTTGTTAGGCTGAGTGGAACCAATAGGGCAATTACGAGATTTGGAGCATCAAAATTGATAGTGAGAAGCAATTTGTCCTTATTTTCAACATATTTGACATTAAGTAGGAGGCTCATTATTGTTGAAATTTGTCTTAGGATAAAATGTGTTCTAATTGGGTGGGGTTTGAAATTGGGCTAGATTAGGTGGGTATTAACCTGGATGGGCATACAGGATGGGTTATTAAATTAGGCCCAACAAAGGAGTTAGCCCGCGTGTGAGGTCAAAAACCAAATTAGTTAGGGTTAAAATAGGGGCCTCTGTAAGACATTGAGGAAGATGATCGGTGTAACCCATGTCGACCCCTGCCATTGCCTCTAGTTTGGGATTAGAATTTATTGCTGGAGAATGCGATAAAGGCCGAATCTAACAGTGGTAATGTGTGAAAAGAGAGCAACCTTTACTCGTAGAGGAGAAGCTTCACCTTTAGCTCAGTGAAGGTGAAGCTGGTATTACGGTTTTTGATCACGGTGATGAAGGATTTGTAGTCTACAGGTAGGCCATTCAAGGTAAAGAGGACAAGATCATCGTCAGAGATGGAGTCTCCAATGGTTGTAAGTTCTTTGGTAGTGGTGGACATCGTGTGGAGGTAGTCGATGATGGTACTAGAGCCCTCTTTGAGGGTGTGGAGTTTTTGCTGGAGGAGGGAGCATTGTGATGAGATTGGAGCATGAATTGTTCTTCAAGGCTGATCTAGACTTTGCGAGCGGTGTGGTGGCTGAAGGCAAGTTTGGCAGTGGAATTGAAGAGAGAGTTGGTGAGAAAATAATACACCAGTTGGTCATATTTCTTCCATTTGATGTATCTAACAATATCAAAGATAATAAAGATAGCCTTAATTTAATTTCTCCATGCCAAATAGTTTGTAGTGTCTAATGGTGTAGTAATGGATTTTATGACTTAGATGAATGGCAATGTAGGTGGATTGGTTTCCGACATGGCTAGAATTGGGAGTTGATTATGGCAATGGTCTAATATGTATGGATACTGAGTGTGGAGTTGTTGGTATGTGTTTGAATATTGGGTACAATAATTATGTATGTTGAATTTGAGTAAGTGGCTAAATGATAATGTTTAGTTATGTGGAAAAAAAAAACTGATTTAGGTTGTATGCTAGATGTAAGATTGTGTTGGTTGCCTATATGAGTTTGTAGGTATGTTGATTGTTTTGTTTTGTTCTGATTTTGATATAGGTTGAACTTAAAAAAAGGAGGAATGTTAAGAGGATTTGGGTGTTGGCTCTGATACTATGAAGAAGGGATAATAAGAAGAATTGGTATTGTATTTCGATGATCATTACTGTATAAGGTTTGCTTTATCTATAACATTAAGTGAATCAATTTGAATTGATTATATCTGAATTGAAATGATAAGATGAAATAATATTACAACTAAATGGATATGTACATTTGAATAATGTGAAAAGATACAAGATATGGCAATTAAGCTATTGATGAAGCTGTTAAGATGGGATCATGTTATCAAATCAAAATGCTCAGTTTACATTACTAAACTCTAAATTTATTCCCTATTTCTTTTAACCTATTCATAGTCGTTTCCCTCTTCTCTTTGTTCTCTCCTTATTTATTTTGTTGTTTTTACTCTCCCCTCATTCATATATGTTGCCTATATTGTCTCATCCAAGTTCTCTTTAAGTTTTCTATACTTTTTCTTATTGTTATTATTGTTTTCACACTTTCTCTCATGTTAATCTTGCCAGTGTTACCAATCCTCATTTTCTAAGGTCCATTTTTTTTATCAGCTGATCTTTTTAGCCCTTTATAACCACCATTATTTTCAATAATTACAAATGGGTTTATAATAGCCACCCATTGTAACAAACACATTCGAGACTTTAACTACTATCAATTTCTTTTTCATTGATTTCTATAACTTTTGCCTTTTTCCAGTATCCTCTCTTTCTCCTTTTGTTTTTCTAGCTATTCTATATGAACATACAGTAGAGTCTGATGAGATACCCATAAAGGTGTAGAAGAGCTTAGGTGAAGAGGGATTACTTGGCTGACTAAGCTTATTAATGTGATCTTTAAGTTTGTCAAAATGTCAGACGAGTGGAGATTTAATATGATAATTCCTTTATATGATAACAAAGTGGACATTCAAAGCTGTAATAACTATAGAGGTATTAAATGACTTAGTCATACCATGAAATTATGGGAGAAAGTGATCAAGAAGAGAGTGAGAAAGGATGCCTCTATCTCAGAAAACCAATTTGGCTTTATGCCAGGAAGGCCCACGATAGAAGCTTTACATCTCCTTAGAAGGTTGATGGAATATTACAGGGAAAGACAACGTAACCTAAACATGATTTTAATTGATTTAGAGAAGGCATATTATAAGGTACCAAGGGAAATCATATAGAGGTGTTAAGAAGTCAAGGGGGTCCCTATGACTTACATATAGATTATTAGGGATATGTATGATAGTGTAAAGACTAGAGTAAAGATGATAGGAGGAGATACAGAGCATTTTCTATAGATGTTGGGCTACACTAAGGTTCTTGTTTGAGTCCTTTTCTGTTTGTAGTAGTAATTGATCAGCTTATTAAGAATATTCAAGGGCATTTGCCTTGGTGCATGTTATTTGCTAATGATATGATTTTAGTGGATGAGATAAAAGAAGGGGTCAATGCCAAGGTTGAACTTTGGAGACATAAGTTAGAGTCAAAGGGCTTTAGATTAAGTAAGATTAAAACTGAATATATGTAATTTAATTTTTCGGGACATAGAGTGGCTACAAATTTGGAAGTAAAGATTGAACTAGAAGTTATATCGTAAAAGGAGTGTTTTACATATTTAGGAGCTATCATCCAGAGCAATAAAGAAATTAATGAAAACATAGTTCACCGGATCAGATCAGGGTGACTTAAATGGCAAAGTCCTTCAGGAGTTTTGTGTGATAAGAAGATACCACTCAAGTGTAAAAATAAAATCTATCGTTTAACGACTAGGCTAGCCATGCTCTATGGAGCAGAGTGTTGACCCATCAAATAAGTTCATAGGCACATGCTAATGGTGACGCAGATGAGGATGCTCCGTTGGATGTATAACCGTAATAAAAGGGATAAGGTCAGGAATGTAATAGTGAGGGATAAATTAAATGTTGCTAATATTATGGACAAATTAAGAGAAACATGACTTTGGTGGTTTAGTCATGATAAGAGGAGACACTCGGACACTCTAGTGAGAAGATGCGAAATGATCATATTTAGAGATTGTAAGAGAAAAATAGGAAAGCTTAAGAAGAATTGGTGGAAGTGATAAAAAATGATATGGTGATGTTGGAACATATCGAGAACATGACCCACAATATAAAACTTTTATGGCCTGTTTGGTTCAAGGAATGGAATAGACAGGGAATAGAATAGTTATTCCTAAGAATAGAAAAGATAAGGAATAGAATAGAATTCCTAGGATTCAGGTTAAAGATCCCTCGCAAAGAGATCTTGGTAATCCTCTTTAATCTTTTAACTCTTCCCTTTTTAATTAACTTAAGCAGTAATTACCTATTAATAGTAATATTATTAGTATTAGTATTACTCTATTGTTATTATTGTTGTTGTTGATGTTGTTGTTGTTGTTGTTATTATTATTATTATTATTATTATTATTATTATTATTATTATTATTATTATTATTATTCAATCTTAATTTGAAATTGTTATTATTATTATTTGTTAATTTTTTTAATTAATACAAATCATTCGTAATAAAATTATTAATGAATTACATATTTCTAATCATATTAAGAATCAAAGCTATTTTTATCATTGACACAATTTTTTTGTTCTGTCCATTGCAACCAAACACATTATGTCCTTGAGACGGAGACAGTTTTTTTTCTTTCTGTTTTGTCCACCACAACCAAACATCTCACCGTCTCTAGTTTTTGTTCTGTTCCGTCTTCAAATTTCTATTCCGTCTGTCTTCAGATACAAGAGACAGCAATCATACGCAACGTTAGACAGATCCAGATAACAATATATACGTATAGATTCCGACCACGTCCGAGGAAAAAACCTGAAGTGAGGGGTAGAATGGGCATTTAAATATCTTCATCTAGATTCAAATTTTCTCCTCTGTTTAGTTCTTCACGCTCTTCGCAGGGCACTTTCCGTAAATAGCCATAGCTATTTGTACTTTCTCCTCTTTCTCTCCAAATCACTCTCTTTGTACCTTCTGGAATTGAATTTGTTATTTTTCTTCCTCTACTCACAGGTAAAGAAAACAGAAGAAATTGCACGTAGGAATTCTGTAAAACCCTAATCTTTTTGTCTTACTCTTTTTTTAATAATTTTTTTTATTTTGAATTATGTTAAAAGATTCTTCTTGTGTGATGGTTGATTATTAATGGGTTAATACGTTCCCAAATATTTAACTTTTTGTTCTGTTTTTCCCTTTTTTTGTGCAAAGTTTTTTTTTTTTTAAATTTTATGGCAAGTTTTACCTCATCATTGGTGCCTACTGGGTTCCCAAATTTGAGCTCCCTTGTTGATTACCTTTTATTGAAAACAGTATTTCTAGGAGTAGGGTTAAGGCTGCAAACTACCAGACCTGGATAAGTCGATACTCTCGCTGAATGTTGATGTTGTTATTTTGTTGATTGCCCTTTTGTTGCGATTGTTTCTCTAGTCCTGAGGTTTTCGTTGCTTGATTGAATCAGGTGTTGTGTGTTGGTGACATTGGAAATGGAATCTATGGACATTGATAAAGAGACTATTGAGACCCCATCTGGATTGAGGGAGAATGGTTTTCGTCTCAAGATGGTCTCACCTGAAGAGAGTGGTGAAGGTTTGCCATATGCTCCTGAGAATTGGCCGAATCCTGGTGATACTTGGAAATGGAAGGTAGGGAGACGGACTGCATCAAGTGGCTATTTTTTGGATAGATATTTGTATCTTCCTCCTCGTCTTCGTGATAAGGAGATTGCAGCAGGAAAGAAGAATTGGATATTTGCCAGCAAGCTTGCGGCTGAACGATATGTTCGATCTACATTTCCTTCTGCTGATGTTGATACATTTTTTGCTTCCTTTTCCTGGAAGATTCCTTCCAAGCATGCATCTATAGATGGTCAGTTTCAGAATGGCATAATTCATATTTTGACGTTGTGGCATTCACTGAAGATTCACACATGCGGTTGATATAAGTTTATTATTTGGGTTAACAGTGGAATGTCCTTGGCATTTGACTAAATCTATGCATGATGATATTTAGACATTAGACTGCATCGGATTTGGAAAATGTGATCTTTCATGATTTTTCGTCATTTATGGGGGTAGTTTCATTTGGTATTCCGCCAAAAGATTGTTAATGATTTATGCAATTTAGTGTTGTTCTGCAGTAGCACCAACATCATAGTAGCTTGCTGAATCATGTAATAACCAAAGCTTAACTGAGATTTTCTCCTTAATACTTGGAATCGAAAATATCAATGCTCAATACCATTTATGTGAAACTATGTGAGCTCCAGCCATTATGTTGTTCACTGTATGCAATTTCGAGTCACTGAATTTGTTGCCTGCAGCAATAAACATTTGACGCCATTAGAGTTGAGTTTCATATTTGAGTGCACATACTTTATGTAAACACATTGTTATAAAGTTTTCATGAATGATGCATTATCATATTTAAGTCATACTAAATTTTCTTCTTTGTATTTCATTCTTGAGATTTGATCTGGCACTCTTGATAATTGAGAATGATCTCATTTCTTTTTAAAATTTCTACCGTGTATGTTGCTGAATCTTCATATTCAAGGTGTTTCATCCAATTTGTTTGTGGTAGCTTATTTTAACATCTTTAACTTTAGCCTTGAAAATTTCTCTTGTCTAACTAATTGTATTACATCAGATAAAGTGGACAGATACAATGTTCTTCCTGTACCTTCTGAAGAGGCAACGGAACATTCTTTAACTGATTTGCAATCAAATGGAGGATGCAGGGCTGGAAATAAGATGTGCAATAGTATTGTTGAGTTAGTGGAAGACTTGCCTTTTGCTGCTATGCCTTGTGATATTTGCTGTACTGAGCCTAATTTTTGCCGTGATTGTTGTTGTATTCTCTGTTGTAAGACTGTAAAATTGAACCACGGAGGTTACAGTTATGTGAAATGTGAAGCAATTGTGAGTGATGGTTTCATATGCGGGCATGTTGCCCACATTGACTGTGCTCTTCGAACTTACATGGCTGGGACAGTTGGAGGAACAATAGGTCTTGATGCTGAGTACTATTGCAGGCGTTGTGATGCAAGGACAGATCTTGTTCCACATGCTTTGAGAATTATGCAAACTTGTAAATCTATTGATTCCCGGGGTGAAATAGGAAAACTTTTAAATGTTGGCATCAGCATATTACGTGGTTCCAAGAAAACCGAGGCAATTAGAACACTGAGACATGTGGATTTGACATTAAAAAAGGTAAATGCATGATGTCGATATATGGTACAAGTATACTAGCTTCCATACTTTTGTGAAAAGCTCATCCTTATTACTTCAGATTACTTATTATTTGCATTAAATCAGCTCAAGTGTGGGACTAGTTTGGAGGACATATGGAAAGCAGACGAAGACTTCTCAGCTATCTCCAGTGGTAATTCTCTTCAGTTCATCTTTATTGGAAACCATCATTCGTAACAACATTTTCTTTATTACGTATTGATGCAAATGAAAGAAATGAGGATGGAATAATTAATTCCAGTTACATGTATTCAGTGGTTTAACTATATTCATGCTTGTTTTTGATTAACGGGATCATATTCTGAACCTGTTGCAGAAGATGGGTAAGATGCTTTATGAATCCTCAGTGTTTTATGCAAAGTAGTCATCGATTCAATAGTCGAAGTTGTTTGTTTTGAGGACTATATCTAATTGGGTGATTGATTAATGTATAACCCCATACTGTCTATCCGGTTCTACTCTGATCCTAATTTTTCCTAAAAATTACAAGATCGATGTAAGTTGTGAGGGGAAAAGTATTCAGATGATATAATTGCTCATGATGTGTGAAAGATGATAGAAAAATATAAATTCTTTGAGGGATTAACTAGATGAATTGATAATATACTACATGTTTGGTCAAATTCCAAAACAAGAATGTGTTTACTTGAATGAAATTTAATTGCAAGCTTTGTTTCGGTGGTTGATCCACTGCAAGATCTTGTAGGATGCTCTTTCTTTCAATGGTTTCACACAATATTATCATTCTGTGTAAACCTTGTATTCAATCTTTTAATATTTTTATTCCTGGATATTGGCGTCAAATTATTTTGAATGTTGTATTCATTCTTTTTGTTCTCTACTCTTTCTCCTTTATTTTACATTTACATGATATTAGAGTTGGGGTTTTTCTTAGAAACCTAACTTTTTTACCTAAAATTTTTTATAGAATCTACTGCTGCTGTCTGAAACTTTAGCCTAAACATATGCTCTTGGAATTTATCATTAGTGAACACCTTTGCTAGAAGATTTCTGTGTGGAACACCGTTATGTTTTGGATGATAGATAAAAAGTTGCATGTGAGCTATAAGAGACATGCTTTTCAAGGATGGTTATCTTTTATGATATTTCAGCTTGAATAGAAATCTTGTGTTGTGTTTCCTACTTCACCTTTACATTTTCACAGTAGTATTGCCCAACTTCTAACTACTTATGATGTTCTTTTACTTTGTTTCTCTTCCAGCATGATAAATGATCTACTTAGCTATTCAATTGTTGATATTTTCATTTGTCATAACAGGTGCTTCTGCCAACGGAAATGCTACTCTAGGAGTTACTACTCATCAAAATTTTGTAGATAATAGAATGAGCTTGCCATATGTGTTATCAAAGTGTACCGATTTCTGCTCTGAAAGTCTTAAGCTTGATGATGAGATTGACCATGTTCTCGAGGCGCTACAAATAGCGCAAGAAGCTGAATACAAACTTGCAGAGGAACGACTTTATGCTCAGAAGAAGTATCTCCAGAACCTATACCAGCAATTAGACAAAGAAAGGACCGCATTGGCCTGTCACACAGGGAAAGCCAGCACAAATGCCTTATTGAGGGCTGTTCTGAAGGGGGTGGATCAATTAAAGCAGGAAGTTGTGAAACTTGAGCAAATGAAAGAAGTGTACAAAGGATTTGGAAGGACCTCCAAAGCAATCCTGAAGGAACACTTCGGTTTGGAAGTTGAGGACTCAAGTCCATAAACTGTAAAACATTTCACATTTTCCCATTGATCTGCCTTCTTTGACCTGATCACCTTTAGGCTTTCAGAGTACACTTAAGGTGGCATTTGTTACTGAGCCCAAATTGAGGTTTGGTTGTGTCATCACGAACAATACTGGTGTCAAATGTCACAAAGAAGAGCACTTCGCTGAATTGTTAAACAGACTGCGCAGCTGCATATGAAAATTGAGGAAAGATTTGTGCAAGAGTTGATAACATCTTAGTGAAGAGGCTTCCCAAAGATGTGGAAGAAGGCAAGTATTTGAGAATAGAGGATTTCAAGCAGCTTTGGGCTGTGACCGTACTGATGGACACAAGCAATTCTTCCTTTCTGTATGGAGAAACCAATTTTGATGTACAGCAATCCTGAATCTCTGTTGACATGAACTGGAGCTCAAGCTTGGATCAAGTTGTGTTTCAAATTTGATTTTCGTCGGTTTTTGGAATTCTACACTCGGGAATGTTATACTGTACATATAAGAAAAGCTTCTCACGCTTCCATGCAAGTCCTGGATTATACACATCAAAGACAAGTTAATATCTAGAAATGAGATCTGGTAATGGAAATGATTAAACTAGCCGATGATCGTGTAAAGCTTTTAACTTGGCTCCTCTCTGTCCATGCAATTACATTTGGAACAATTTTTAAGTAAGAAGTTCAGAATACATCCAAAACCAAGTTTCAAACTACAAGACCTTTTTCGCCCTCTGCACCTAAAAGTGCCATATATGACAACATTTCAGCCGAAGTGAAATAGCCATTTTCCTCCCACTGTTATCACCTTCAACGTGGCTTTTGTACAGATGAGAAAAAGTGCAAATTAACTTATCTCGTCGCAGAGGGAATTCAAATACAAATTTACCATTTAGTACGACCTTCCCTAGCCATTAACACAAGAGTAAACATCACAATGTTTAGACAGTCCTTGATTTGCTTACAAGACACCCGACATTTGAAAAGGACCTAAAAGCACATCTAAAAACGTTTCATAATGGAATCGACAAAAGAATGACCCAAATGATCAAAATGGTGATCAGTTGCATTCATATGTGATGCTATTTATATCGATGACAGAAGTTCCGGTAGACTAAACACGTATACTGCAATAGGCAGCATGCTCACACCAAATGTGGAACAGCTACTACATTTGCAGAGCAGAAAAGCAGATTATAGCCAGTGATTCATTAGGACAATGTTATCCTTAATTCATGTGGTGAATTGGAATAAAAGGGAAAGGGCTACACATCAATAATGTTGTAGCTGATTCGATATTGAACTACATTCAGCCATTGCAGAAGATCAGAACTAAGTCAAAAAGCTAATACCTACGAGTTGAAATCTCTGTAAAGATTAGAAAGAGTGGAGGGGTGAGGGGACCAATATGTGTTGGAGCAGATAATTGCAAATGTGCTTAACCAGTCAAATTTGAGATGTTATATCTTTTGTCCACACACATCTTTAAGACCAAGAAGTTGATGATAATATCATTTCAGGAAACATAAAGTGATTTACCAACTACTGCATTGAAACAATGGACTAACTGCAACAGAAGGGAGATGTGTCTTAGTGAACCTGTCAAGTGTATTGCTTTGATGCGACAATTTCATCTCTAAGTTACTAAAGAAGCATCAATGCAATTTTACAAGGAAAAGCAGCATGAGAAAGAAGTTTGTATTATCCATAAGAACCACTGTAAAGTTGCACAAGGAAATCTCAGAACCACAAAGGATAACTGTTGAAGAATAAGATGTCAAACAGTGTAAAGAAGAAAGCGCATTAAGATGACTTTTCAAAAGACAATGCACATTACAGTCTGTGGAAAAGTTTGATACGGTATATTTAAAGAAGAAACGGAAGATTTAGGTGCATGACGAGGTGGCTTTACAAAGATTATATGTCGCAGGTAAGAAGCAGATCATCTTAACCATGAAGGAAAAGAGGAGGATACATTAAAGTACCAATATAAAAGACATTGGCTTGCCACCACCACCTTGCAGACAAGAAATATAAAGATTAAAGAGAATAAAAAAAGATTGGTGTCTGGCCAGTATAATTGGGCACCGTTATTAAATAAGAAAATTTTTATTTAGAAAGATATCATTACTGAATGATGACCATGCAGTTGGTCCTAGAAGAAAAAAGCATAGCTTAACACTATTATTCCACACAATTGGAGAAGTTAAAAGACAAAGACAAAAAAGATCCAGCCAACACGAGCAATGAAGTACTTTATAAACAGGAAAAGAAATGGAAGAAGAGAGTTCCCTTTTTTCCTTGAGCCAAGCTTTACATGGATGAAATCCTAGAAGTAATAGAACAAAATACTCATCAGGAGCTCTATGTCTGAGTGGAAATACTAATCTATCAATGCCAACACAATTATGATGATTTATGTTCTTTTTCTCCAGAAAAGGCAAAAAGTTTGAAACTAAACTAATGGGAAACCCATAGTGGCTGGTGCCTGGTGCTGGCAAACCGAAAGCAAAACCATCCATGTGCTAGAACTTTAAAAGGTAAATATATATCTCAAATGCCTATCTTACACCTCTTAGCCATCAACTTCCTTATGTAAGAAAATCCATATCTTAAAACTTACTAGCCATCAACCTCATTATTAAGAAAAGTAACAGAAGCCTTGCTTGATTCATTCGACAATGAAAGCTAGTATACGAAAGACTAACAGCATCCACCGGCAATCTTAAAATCTGACATCCAGAATAACATAATTCAAGGCAAAGAACCAAAACCAAAAAGGCTAGAACCAGTGATTATCACTGTACAACCACAAGCCTAGCATTGTTATTGCTGTTATTATTTCCCATACCTCCTCTAAACTCCCCATCATTACCAGCCCCCTCATTGCCCTCATCCCCCTTTGGCACCGTCACGATCAACTCACCGTTGGCA
>JAOQMP010000009.1:25375243-25391456 GCA_027563575.1 Erythroxylum pedicellare | reverse complement strand
AGGTCGGTCAGCTGGGATTTTTGGGACGACCTAGATAAATCTGTTGTTTTCCTCTTTCATGTAGCACTTTGTACTAGTTTTTTGGATTGATGTACAGACAGTACAAGATGATAGACGTGTAAATAGTTTGATTTTGATGAAATGAAATTAAGAAAAATTTGGTTTCAAAAAGATTATGATTTGAATATTGATGTTTTATTATGATGCCATGTGAAGGGATTATAGTGATTGTTCGTAGCTCACCCTTATCGTAGGATATGTACCGGAATGACCTGCGGGCGTCCCAGTGTGTACCCTGCGGTAAGGGGGCACTACATAATCTGCTATCATCTCTTTGCCTTTTTCTAAATTCATTATTCTCCCATCTTATACTTAGATGATCTTGCATGCATGGAGGGTTAGGTTAGCTTGATCATTAAGGTGGAATTTGAGCTAAACAAGTAATTAAATTATCGTTCTTTGTGGCATGTTGTGATAGAACTTGGTGATGATTGAATTAGAGATCAATTCAAGGTGATATTGGAGTGAAATAAGTGTTGGAAAATGAAGCATGAATGATAGTTTCTTTTTTATTTTTGCATGCATGAAAGACAATAGTTTATGAGCTGCCAAATGAATGATTTTAAGTTGGAATCGAAGCTGAAATTGATGAGGAATTGACATATAATTAAGGTATAATTGAGATATAATTAATGGGCTATTATGAAGGTGTTTTGAATTTGGTATGAAGGTGTTAGAATCTAGAAAAATTGAAGGAAAATGGATAATGCACATTTGGTTCACTCATCCCACGATCGTGGATAGATGCATTAGCTCCGTCCCACGATTGTGGGTGATGCTTTGAAATGAAAAACTTCTATTTTGTGTAATTGTTAAACCACGTACGGATAAGTCACTTTACATTGGTGTATTTGGACTTCAATAAGGCTTGAAATAAACCTAAATTGTTGCTTGATTCATTAGCTAAGGGTTTGATAAGTTTAGTTTGTTAATTGGTGTCATAACTTAAGGAAAGGATTGTCTTGATATCAATGTATTGAAATATGGAAATTATGAGTAGTTAAAGGAATTAAGATATTCTTATGAATGTAAATATGATTCAAAGGATATGAGTAATGTGTATTAGATATAAATAAATGAACATTAGAGAGCATGAACTAATTGTGAGTGAGAATTGGATAATTATATGAATGTATATGATTGATGAATAAATCAAGCTTACGTAATGTATAAACCTAATTGCAAAATGATAGTATACAAGCTATTATGTTTGAATGATCTAAAAGCGTATAAGTACAGCCAAGATCTTTAATACATACCTAGAAAACCAATTGAGCATGCATTGAAACATAATATATATATATATACATGTGAATGATTGAATAATTATATGATTGACAACTTAATGATGTGTGAAATATGTGTGTATTGCATGAAGATAGATACACTTCCAGGCATTGTCGGATCATCAAGGAAATAACTTATTTGAAGCGTAATGTGAGTTAATCTAGATGTGTAACTCAATTATATGTGTTTCTGCATAATCTGTATGCTGAATATGAAATGTGAGAACAATTGAATGTGAAATGCTAGAATAAATATAAAAAGTGAGATCAATTAAATGTGAAATGCCAAAATGAATATGAAATGTGGGAGCAATTGAATGTGAAATGCTAGAATGAATATGAAGTGTGTAAGCAATTGAATGTGACAGAAGTTCATCACATTGAAATGTATGAAAGATAAAGGAGTTATGACTGGAGTGATCAACGTGAAAAAGAGCTTTAAGCTTAGGATTGTGCACAAAGAGCCACAGGCTCAGTTATTAATGAGCTTGATATCCACAACGAATATGATATAGTAAATGAAATGAGCTCAGTATCCACAACAGATACGGGATAGTAAATAGGTGCTTGATCATAACAAAGTAAAATAAAATAGAGTCACATATGTATTTGCATATACATCTTTATATGTATCATATGAATGAATTGAAATGAATTATTGAATTGTTTTAAATATAGTTGAAAAGTAAATAAGGATGTGTTGTGATATGGATTGTTAGTTTACCTGATATACTTATGAAAATATGATAAACTTGATGTACTTGAGAAGGTATGATGAAATGTGATGTGATATTCAATACTAGATGATATGTAATACTTGTTCAATTGGAATATGACTTGTCTCTGTGTGTCTGACTTGAGTGAATACATCAATGATGGTTCACTCACTGAGCTTGCAAATTCAACAAAATTACAATGTTGATTTTTATATTCAAAGAAGATCTAATTAGACTAATTACAGTATAAATATTGTAATTGGACATGAGTTAGTGGTTGGGATCAGTTGTACCTGTAGATGTCTCTTGTCATTGTACATCAAGAATAGCATTTCTCACTTATTGTCAAAAGTATATGTGAACTCTGAAGTGTAATGAAATTTATGATTTAATATGATGGTGAATGAAATGACTCAAAATGAATATTTGAAATGCTTTTGATATGTGATGCTTCCAATAATACGGTAATGCGTTCGTCTTAACGTGTCATCCTCATTGGTTATATTCTCAAATAATCATTGATACGTTCAGGCATATGCTCTATGAGAGTGGTACTTTAAGTTTTGGTATGAGAGCCTAAGCTGAGCATCTTACATAGGAATTTATCTTAATATGTGTCAAGTCACATGAATCTTAAACACGTCATACACTATTAGTGTTGATTAATGTTCAATTAGGCACATAGAGGCAACTGATCCCTAGTCATAGTTGCATTTAAAAAAGTCACACACATAAACATTTGTTAAAAGTCTGAACTATTAGAAATAATGAGAAGAATGATGATCTGTTCAAGTGTGAAAAAAATGAAAATTTGTTAATATTTTGAAATAGGAGATACTACATTGTTTGATATGTTAGACATAGATTCAGTGTATTTGTATTCATGGTTAGATAATCAAATATGATATCAATATTATGTTGTGGTTGTACACCTTTGAATTGATGTGAATGTGAATACATTTTCATGGATTGACTGAGAAAAATAAAGATACATGTAGAAATGACAAGATTTAAAGTGTACAAGCAAAGTTAGAAGAAAACCAAAATTTACTATTACCTTGAAAGGTTAAACTTGGAATTGGAATTATTGTTTAATTATCGTGTTAAGAGCTTACAATTTAATAAAAGATTATATCATTAAATCTGATATTAGAATTTCATGATGGTTACATATCTTATATTAATAAATTAATTGAGAACATAATTATGTAAGACGAAATAAATGATAACAATATATGTAAAAGTCCTTAAGGTTAAGTTAATCAGTTATTGTGAGTGCACATCTGATGGTGTGGTTATCTTCACGAATAATGCTACTGAGCACATATGTATTACATGCATGGATATTAAACAGGGAGTGATCTATGACATATTGAATGCTCTTAAGTTTTAGTTTCCATAAGTAAAATTTTGAGATGAATCAGAATAGTGCAGTGGAAGCATGGATTTATGTGGATGTATTGAAATGGTAACTACTAAGGATAAGTAACTTTTGTATAGTCATAAAATGTTATCCAGAATCAGTTGACATCAAGGTATCATCAGCTTAAGATATTAATTAGGGACTTTTTGAAAATAAATCTCTGAATAAAATGTAATGGTCTTGATGGTAGACACTAAAGCACAAGAGTAAATATGCACGCCTATCGCTGTACCAAGATTTAGTACATAAAACATTCTAATTATGTGAGATATGATAGTAATTGATTTTATTGAGATATTATGAATGGTTGAAAAGCAACGATGACATAGTTGACTGATAAGGATGTCGTGAATAAGATAATTGAGGAAAGAAATCTTCTTTTTATGAGAACTTTCACTGAAGTATACCATGAGACCAAATGTTACTTTTTTAGGAATGAACGAATATTGAACGAATCAGAATTGAATATTGCAGTCGAATAGATATGAGACTCTAGCACAAGAAGCTGAATATACTATAGAGAGTGCATGTATTTTGTTTTTGTAAAGTATCCAAACTACATTATTGAGTTCTTGAATTTGAGATCACAATATTGCTATTGCTTGAAGGACTTAGGTCCACAATGTATTCTATGCTAGTATGTTCATGAGGTACAAGTTGGATTTGATGTATATGTTACCAGCTCAGGAAGTTGAGATTGCAAATAATTTGATTATGTGGAGAACCAGTAAGAATAGTCAAATATTAGGCCAAGGCATTGAGGAATATGAGGAACTGAGTAATTGGAGAAATCATTCGAGAAAAGAAGCTAAATAGGAGATTGAGAAAAAAATATATAAAACAACATCAACCCCATTTGTTGAATTAGTTAGTTAAGAATTTTAAGAACGAAATGTCTTAAAGGGGGAGAGTTGTAATATCCTGTCTCTTGAATTGTTGAGGGACTAAAGTGTTAGATTACTAAGTCTCATGAGTTCCATCATATAGAATGAATTTGGTACATTTATGACACGATTTTATGATTAGATTTATATGCATACTATTAGGATACACACATGAATTGTGACGTAAACAAATTGCACTCAATTTATATATTCTGGGGTATTAAACTAAAATAAATATGACATGAAAGTGCATTTCCAATGTCTTGTACTTTGGTTTACCAATGACAAGAATTGATGGATTATAATTAGTAACTTGGAATTAATTGTTACAATTGAGAGATTGATGAATTAAAATATACATTTAGTATAGGAAAAATGTCAAATGGCAAGACAAGTTGTTACATAGAAAATTAGGATGACTAAGCCTATAAAATGAATGACATTTGGCATGGAAGATCAAATGGCTTAGAGGTTGAGAGATAAATAGCAGCACATTTAAACGACAATTGGAAGCCAAATAGAAGGACATTTGTACCATTTAAAGAGAAGACATATCGTTTGCTTCCATATATGACAAATCTCCTTACGGAGACATTTATCTTAACTCATCCAATGACACACGTATATGGCAGAGTCTTTCCTTAGATGTTTCTACAATAATTCATTCTTCTTCCTCCTTCACATTATCGAAATACATACATAACCGTCACAACTTTGAAATCCTACTTTACTTTTGTTTATAGTCACTTCAAGATCCATATAGGATTCTACTCAATGATAGTTATAATCTGTTATCAAACCTTTGCCTTTACTAAAACCATTCTACTTCCATCTTATACTTAGATGATCTTTCATGCATACAGGGTTAGGTTATCTTGATCATTGAGGTGGAATTTGAGCTAAACAAGTAAGCAAAGTATTGTTCTTTGTGGCATGTTGTGATAGAACTTGATGATGAATGAATTAGAGATAGGTTGATGGTGATATTGGAATGAAATAAGTGTTAGAAAATGATGTAGGAATGATAGTTTCTATTTTGTTTTTGCACACACGAAGGACAATAGTTTTTGAGTTGCCAAATGAGCGATTTTAATTAGGAATTGAAGCTAAAATTGATAAGGATTTGACATATAGTTAAGGTATAATTAATGGACTATTATAAAGGTGTTTTGAATTTAGTATGAAGGCATAAGATTATGGAAAAATTGAAGGAAAATGGATAGTGCACAATCGGTTCGCTCATCCTATAGTCATGGACAATTGCAATAGCTCCTTCCTACGATCCTGGGCCATGATTTGAAATGAAAAACTTCTATTTTGTGTAATTGTTGAACCACATAAGGATAAGTCACTTTACATTGGTGTATTTGCACTTGATTGAGGCTTGAAATAAACCTAAATTGTTATTGATTCATTAGTTAAAGGTTTGATAAGTTTAGGTTCTTAATTGATTTCTTAACTTAAGGAATGGATTGTCTTGATATCAATGTATTAAAATCTAGAAATTATGAGTTTTTAAAGGAATTAAGATGTTCTTATGAATGCAAAATTGATTCAAAGGATATGAGTAATGTGTATTAGATATAAATGGAAGGTCAATTGAGCTTGCATTGAAACATGCTATATATATATATGTCAATGATTAAATAATCATCGGGTTGACAACTTAATGATATGTGAAATATGTGTGTATTGCATAAAGATAGATACACAAGTTGATCGTCAACATCCAGACATTGCTGGATCATCAAGGCAATAGCTTATTTGAAGCGTACTATGAGTTAACCTAGATGTGTAAACTCAATTATATATGTTTTTGTACAATCTGCATGCTGAATATGAAATGAGAGAACAATTAAAAGTGAAATTCAGAGTAAATATAAAATGTCAGATCAATTGAATGTGAAATGCTAGAATAAATATGAATTGCGAGAGCAATTGAATGTGAAATGCCAGAATGAATATGAAATTTGTGAGCAATTGAATGTGAATTGTCATACTTAGATTCAATGAATTTGATACATGTGACAAAAGTACATCACATTGAAATACATGATTAGATAAAGGAGTTGTGATTAGAGTGACCAATGTGAAAAAAAGCTTTAAGCCTAGGATTGTGCACAAAGAGCCATAGGCTCAGTTATTAATAAGTCCAGTATCCATAACGGATATGGGACAGTAAATGAAATGAGCTTGTTATCCACAATGGGTACAGGACAATAAATAGGCGCTCGATCACAACAAAGCAAAATAAACTTGAGTCACATGTGCATTTGCATATACATCCTTATAAGTATCGTATGAATAAATTGAAATGAATTATTTAATTGTTTGAAATACAGTTGAAAAGTAAATGAGGATGTGTTGGGATATGAAATGTTAGTTTACCTGATATACTTATGAAAGTATCTTAAACTTGATGTACATGATCAGGTATGATGTAATGTGATGTGATATCTACTGGATGATATGTAATACTTGTTGAATACATCGATGATTGTTCACTCACTGAGTTTGCAAACTCATCAAAATTGCAATGTTGATTTTCAGGTTCAGAGAAGATCTAGTTAAACTAATTAGAGTATAGCTACTGCAATGGGACACGAGTTACTTGTCAGGATCAGTTGTATCTGTAGATGTATCTTGTCATTATGTATCAAGAATAGCATTTATAACCCATTTTCAAATGCATATGTGAACTATGAAGTGTAATGACATTTATGATTTAGTACTATTGTGAATGAAATGATTCAAAATGAATGTTTAAAATGCTTTTGATATGTGATGCCCCTAATAATGTGGTAATGCGATCATCTTAACGTGTCATCCTTATTGATTATGTTCTTGAATAATCATCGATACGTTCGATCATATGCTCTATAAGAGTGGTACATTACACTTTTTATATTTTAGAACTTAAGCTGACTATTACCCTTAACATTAGTTACATAAGGAGTGGTCTCGCCCTATAAATTTTAGTAGTTTGAAATTTTAGATCTTTTATCCCGAAGGCTAAATTATATAAAGCGTGATCTCCCCTTATGACTTTGTATGTTTTGAAGATGTTTCCAGTATCTAAACTCTTTTCTTTCAGTTGTGCTATAAGGAATTGCATTCATATTAATAAAAAGGACACGCCATCTGGAATGTGACTTACCTAGGGTAAGCTTTAATCGAGAATTATATAATAACACTTTCTTTCCCACCTTAAATTTCTTCCTCAAGATCATATTATCATAAAATAAATTGGTTTTCTCTTTCTAAATTCTTAAATTCTTATAACCATCCAAACTTAGTTCCTTTAGGTCTTCCAATTTTAACTTCCTTGCTTCTTCAACTTTGAAAAAATCTATATTGTAACGTTCCGCTGCCTAATAAGCTTTATGTTCAATCTTTATTGGTAAATGACAAGCTTGAACAAAAACTAATCAATAATAATACATTATTATTAGTGTTTTATAAGTTATATGGTAAGTAAAAAATTGTCGTTTGGATGTAAACTCCAATCCTTTCTTCCCTAATTTACCATTTTTCTAAAATAGATTGTACTTCTCTATTCGATATGTTTGCTTATCTATTCGTTTATGGATGATATGCAGTGGCTACATGATGATGCTCTCCATAATTTTTAAACAAAGACACCATTACTTTATTGCAAAATTGACTCCCTAGATAAATAATAATGGCTTGTAAAACCCTGAAGGTATTGAAAATATTAAACTTTATAAAACCTACAGCAGTTGCAGAATCATCAGTCCTTGTTGCTTTTGCTACCACCCACTTCAAAACATAATCAATTGCTAAAAGTATTAAGAAAAATCATAAGATGAAAGACCAAGGCCTATAAAATCAATGCCATGTACATTAAGTATCTCAACTATAAGAACTGTTGTTTAAGGAATTTCATTTTTATGAGATAACATACATAGCTTTTAGCATTGATTATAACTTTTACAAAACATATAAGCATCTCTAAACAAAGTCCCCTAATAAAAACCACTATCAAAAACTTTTCCAGTAGTTCGTTTTAGGCTAAAGTAACCATAACATGCATAATGACAAAAAGCAAAGACATAATGATGTTCATCTTCTAGCACACAATGTCTAATAACTTGATCATAATAGAACTTCCATAAATAAGGTTCATCCTAAACATAATATTTTGCCTCATTGCTTATATTTTCCTTCCTATACTTACTAAATAATTAACAAGGTATGTGTACCATAGAACTATACCTTTCATTTGGAATAATTGCTCATTCAAAAAAGTTTCAAAAACAGGTCAAATATTTTCATCCTTCACCACCCTCCTTAAATAGTCTACCACTAAATTTTCCACTTCTTTTCATCCCTTATTTTCAAATGAAAATTTTGAAGTAGCAAAATCCATTTATTAACCTCAGTTTTGATTCTTTCTTTACCAAAACGTATTTTAATGCTACAAAGTCAAAATAAACAATAACTTTATAGCTAAAAAATAGGATCTAAATTTATCTAAAGCAAAAATAATTGCTAAAAGGTCCTCCTCAGTTGTAGAATAATTGCACTTGTAGCATCTAATGTTCTTGAAGCTTAATAAGTGAGATGACCTTTTTCCCAATCCTTTAGCATAAAATAGCTCCCATTGCATAATCACTAGCAAGGCATATGATCTCAAATGATAGATCACAATTTATTGACTAAACGATGGGCACACTTATCAATAAAGTATTGAGCTTGTTAAAAGCTTCCTGACATTCTTTCCCAAATTCAAATGGGAACATCTTTTTGTAACAACTTTGACAATGGTATAGCAATCTTTAAAACATCTTTAATAAACTTGCAATAAAATCCTATATGTTTAAGAAAAGATAAAACTTTCCTAAATTCTATAGGACATGGTAAGTTCACAATTAAATCTAATTTTTCCTTATCAACTTCTATTCCCTTGAATGAAATCATATGTCCCAAAATGATGCCTTTATTAACCATAAAATGACTTTTTTAATAATTCAATACCAAATTTGATTCAATGCTTCTTTTGATAGCCTTGGATAAATGATTCAAGCCATCATTAAATAAGTCTCCGTAAACAATAAAGTCATACATGAAAACCTCAATGCGATTCTCAATATACTCAAAAATATATACCCATCATACGCCTTTGAATTGTACCTGGAGCATTATAAAGACCAAAGGGTAAAGGCATACATTAAAAAAGGGCATGTAAAGGTAGTCTTTTCTTAATCTTCTTAAGTAATGGCTATTTGGTACTAACTTGAAAACCCATCCAAAAAGCAAAATCATGATTTACTAATAAGTTTTTTCCAACATTTGATCTATAAGGGGTCATGGAAAATAATTCTTTCTAGTGGCAAATTTAAGTTTACTAAAGTCTATACATATTCACCACCTATTTTGCACCCTTACTAATACCAACTCATCACTTTCATTTTGTATCATTATTACTCTAGTTTTCGTTGACATAACATAAAATAGGCTCACTCACTCACTATCGGTGAAATAATATATTACACTTACATCCGAAAGTTCTAAAATTTCTTTCATTACCACATCTTTCATTATTGTATTAAGTCTTCTTTATGATTCTCTTAGTCTTCTTTATGGTTCTCTTACAAGTGTAGCATTTTCTTCTAAAATAATACCATACACACAAGTTACTAGACTTATTCTTTTTATGTCAGCTAATGTCCAGCTGATTAGATTTTTATACTCCTTTAAAATTTCTACTAACCTTGATTCTTGCTCTTTAGTCAACCTTTTTAAGATGATCATAGGTGATGAAACTCCTTCACCCAAATAGACATACTTCAAGTGATTAGATAGGGTTTCAATTATATCTTTGGAGCCTCTAAAATAAGGCAACATTTTCTTATGATTTATAATAATTTCATCATTTATAGTTTTGAAATCTATTAGTATTGCTAATAATGATTCTACAATTTCATAAGTTTCATCAACACGCTGATTCACTTTTAATTTAGCATTAAACTCTGACTTATTACCAACACTTTCTTCTTTAAAAATATCCTACAAAATTGAGTCCATAATATCTATACGATAAATAAAGTGAAAATTATTATAATATTTTATTGCTTTTTAAATATTAAATTCAACCATCTCTTTATCAAGCTCAACGGAAAGAGTATCCTCAATCACATTAATGTTCTTTTAAGTCATCTTCGTAAAAGGCCTGCCCTAAAAAATTAAAGCTAAATGTTCTACCCTATCTCCATCCATTTTCAAGATGTAAAAGTCTATAAGAAATATTAAACCATTGATATGAACTAAAACATCCTCTATAACACCAATATGATGCATATAATAATGATCAAATAGTTGAAAAATTATATTAGTTTCATGCAAAGAATTCACTTTTAAAGTTCAATAAATTGAGTACAGCAAGAGATTGATAAATGCATCTAATTCTAGTATCACAAATTTAATTTTCTTATCACTAATGACACATGAAAGCGTAAACATATCTAGATTTGTGTTTTTTTCTATCTATCATAGCAAATACATTCTTACATAAAATTATTCTCTCTTTATCTTTCAACTTCCTTTTATTTGTGCACAATTCCTTCAAGAAGCATATTTTAGAATTTTTTTGAAGGCCTCTAGAAATGATATATTGATTTGCACGTTCTAAAGGTCTCTAAGATGCCTGTTTTCTATTCCTCTTATTTTTATTTAGCCAACCTATAAGGGAAAGGAGGTACACATGTATTAAATGGTATAGGCAAAGATAAATAATCTTTTTCCTTTTTTGAATCTTGAACTGAAGGTTCATCTTTCTTCTCTTCTTCATCATGCTTTTCTACCTCTATTGGTAAAAAAGAGCCATATTAGATTTACTTCCCACTTTTTAATGTTGTTGCACTCATATCTTTTTAAGATTCACCACCATCTATAGAAGATATTTTTTAAATGCTTACGCTTCTAATTGACTAACAGAAGTGGCTAATTGAAGTGATCTAATTTCTTAAGTTCTGACAGCTTATTATTGTTTCTTATTGAAATTCTTGAGTATTAGTAGTGATTGCCTTAACAATTTCATCCAAAACATACTTGAATTCAAGGTTTGAGATTGAGCACATATAAGTTCTTAAAGTTGTCCATCAAGATTTTGAAGTTGGTATCTTTGTTGCCTTCCTTGATTTCCATAGCCAAAGCTTGGGTGATCCCAGTTGTTTTTAATTTGGATTGATTTTAATTATTTTCATATGTTGAAATTGGTTGCAATTTAATTCAAATTTGATATGAATTGAGTGAAATTGGTGTGGATGTGGCATGAATCTTAATTGGATTAATTTGTAAATGTGGCAAGAAAACAAGAAGATTTATGTTTGCACAGTTGTGCAAGTTACGTTACAACCATGACCATAACTTAACTTGCACTTACATGTGCACAATTGTACAAGTTAAGTCACAACCATGACTGTGACTTAACTTGCATTTGCATGTGCACAGTTGTTCAAGTTAAGTCACAACCATGACTTAACATGGTAAGTCATGGTTGTGATAAGTTAAGTCACAACTATGACTTCCCACATGCAAACACACCAACGACGTTTCGTTTAATCTTTCATTTTATTACGTGACATTAGCATGTAGAAAGCACAAAACTGTAGACCTAAGAGCATACTACAAATAGAAGCTGAGGGTGGTGACACTATAGATTCATTCCATTCTTCATTCTCCACTCAGCACATATCCGAGGCAGATAGAGAGAAAATAGTTTAATACGAAATGAGAAAATATAGATGCTTAGGTTAAGAATTAGAATATAATAACTTAAATGGAAACTAGTAGCCGAGTTTCCATAATTAATTTGCATAATAATTTGTTGAATACGAAAATTAGATTAGTTCATTATTCGAGTTGATTTAGAACTTAATTATTAATTTTAGAAAAACAATTATCCAATCATTTCCCTTAATCATGTCTAGGAGATTAAATTAGTGAAATTAATTCTAAAAGGTATTTCATTTTGATTAATCTCTTCGTTTTTGCTTTAGGTTGAATTGTTTACTTTTCATACTAATTTGAGATTTTCCTTAAAACCTTAACTCAATAAATCTGGATAGAATGTTTAGGATTGTATTTGTTTTTATTTTTCTTTGAGGTTAATTTTAAGTGAACCAATTTTACCTTTGTGGGAGACGACCCTAGGTAATTAATTACAACTATCTCACATACTTGCGAGCAAGATAGCTTAGGTCTTTTTAGAACTTTTTGGGCATAACAAGTTCTTGACATCATTTTTGTTTGCTAAAGAAATTTTAATTGTTTATTTTTATTTACGCATACAAGTTTTATTGTGTTATTTTATTAATGTGTTTTGTTAATTTTTGTTATTAATTTAGTACTGTATTATTTTATTAACATGTTTTATTGTGTGTTTTGTTATAAAATTTTGTTATAAATTTAGCATTGCCTTTAGTCAGTTTAAGCTAGGTAGGAGGACTCTAAGAAATGCACTCAATTAGTTTATCCTAGGAAGCAGATCTCTAGATAGTGAACTTGTCCCTTTCATTAATAAAATACATTGAATATGAAGACCTTAAGGGGACTCTGAAGACAATCTCGAGGAACCCAAGCATGAAGATCAATTTCATAACCAAAAGATGGGTGAAAGTCAGTTAGTGATGAAGGAGTATGCCAAAACTATAATCAATACTGCCACTTTGTGCATCCGTTTGGGAGAGGCAGCAAAAAACTATGAACTTAAGAGCATTCCCTACAACATGCTACCATCTTTTTATAGGGAAGGCTCTTTGAAATTCATTTGGGAATTCTATACCATTCTCCAAACATTCCCTTTGATTTGCTTAGATGAAGATCAACTCAAAATGAGATGTTTCCTGTACATATTAAAGGATCAGGCCAAGGCATGGTTGATGACTCTTCTACTTAGCTCATTAGCTGCATGGGAGGAGGTATACAACAAATTCATGGGAAAATTGTTTTCCCATCAAAAGACGTTTAAGTTGTGCACCAAAATAGCTACCTTTACTCAGGTGGAGGGAGAGTCATTCTATAAGGCGTAGGAATGCTTTAAACTCTTGTTGATACAATGTCCACACCATTATTTCCGCTTCACATGTTAAACCAATTCTTTTATGATGGATTGACGTAACAATGCCAGTACATGGCAGACAATGCAGCAGGAAAAGCTATAGGAGAGAGGACCATGGAAGAAATAGGTAAAGTCTTTGAAATATTGGGAGCCAATTCTCAAAAAAAGAACGTTAAGGGCAAAAGAGCTGGATTTTATGAAGTGAGCTTGAATTAAGAATTGTTATGCAGTTAGCTGAGTTAATGAGGTAGGTGGAGATGCTAACTACAAGGCTACCCTAAAACATTTCAAATCAAGAGGTATGTGGTATCTGTGGAACTTTTGGTCATGGAGCTAATGTTTGTTCCTATTCTTACGAACCTTTGGTAAATGGGGGGAACAAGTTAACTCACTTAACGGTTTTCAACCAAGGGAGAGAAATGATCCATACTTGAACACCTACAACTTTAGTTAGAGAACCACCCTAATTTCTCTTGGAAGACCAACAATCCACCGATACAACCCCAATCACAATATTATAATTTTTAGAGGCTAAACTTTTTCCAAAGGCAATCATCAAATAATAACCTACCGAGAAAGCCTTCTTTAGAGGAAAGCCTAAATGTATTAATTCAGGTCACAAATCACAATCAAGAAATGAACAATAAAAGACTTGACTCATTAGAAGCATCTATCAAGAGGATTAAGATTCAAGTCGGGTAACTTGCAGCTTAAATGCATAACAATTAAAAGGGAAGGTTGCCCAATCAACCCAAGCAAGCCCAAGCAATTACTGTTATGAGAAGTAGTAAAGTGATTGACAATCATGTTGAGTTTCCTTATGAGCTGTCTGATACTAATAATCAACAGAAGGACAGCCTCACCCAAGAGGAAGATGAGTAGAATGAGAAAAGTAATGGAAGGAACTCTTCAAGTATCATTCAAAAGGGTAAGCAACTTAAGCATGACACCAAGGATAATGAAGGACGAAAACTGCATAAGGCGACAGATCCTTATTGACCACCAATTCCATATCCAAGCCACCTTAAGGAATTGAAACAAGATGAGTAGTTTTCCTATCTATATAGCATGCTTTCTAAGGTTAATGTTAATCTGCCCTTGTTATATGTGATTAGGAACATTCCATCTTATTTCAATTTCTTCAAAGAACTAAGCACCAAGAAATGAAAGTTTGAACCTAATGAAAAAGTGTTGGTTTCGAAAGTAATAAGTGCAATTCTGCAACAGCATTTACCCTTAAACTAAAAGACCTAGGACCATTTATCGTGAAAGTATCAATGGATAATGGTGATGAGGTTAAGGGTATGTTTGATCTTAGAGCGAGCATAAACCTTATGCCTCACTTTATTTATGAGAAATTGAATCTAGTACAGTTAAGACCTATAAACATGTGATTGCAAATGGCTAATAAGTCAATCTGTTATCCAAAAGGAATAATCGAGGATGTGTTAGTGAAAGTTGGATGATTGATTGTTCCCATAGACTTTGTTGTCCTAGACATGGGGGAAGTGACAGAAAAAGAAAAGGAGCACTCCATACTCCTAGGGAGGCATTTTATGGCCACCACTAACACTTTGATTGATGTGAAGAATGGAAAATTGGCCATGACCGTCTTAAAAAAACAGTAGAATTTTCAATCTTTAATGTGGACCTATTCCTACTTCTACTAATTTTGAAGACTGTTCTTTTATTAGCTAGACTTGGTTAAGGAGAGTGATGAATGTTGTCAATTGCTAGTGGATGCAATTAAGCAATTATTTGGGAGATTCTTAAAGATAGATTCGAATGAAAAGGAGGAAACAATGGAATCAATCACTTTGAACGACCTACCTTAAGCTTGACCATTGATGCACCCAGCTACAAGACATTAAAGAAGCAACCCATTTAATTTCTAATTGTTTTTCAATTATTTGTTTGTTGTTAATTTTCTTAGTGAACCTTAATTTAGTTTGTTTTCTTTATATGCACAGGCATACTCTCCAACCTCTTTTATCTGTTTTCCTTATAACTATTCTTTATTCCTTCACATAGTAGACCATGTTCCACACCAGGTCAACGCAGTGATCACCCCCACATTCGTATCATATTTTTATCCCTTTCTTTATTGCTTGTTGGTCTAATTTCTTTTAGTTTTATTGCTTATCCTTATTCATGTGTTTTGTGTTTTAGATCCCTCTTTTACTTTTTTGTGTCACATTAGGAATAGTGTGATGTTTATGGGGTGAGTACTGTTAAATTATATAAAAAAATTGTGTTTGTTATGTATGTTTTCTCATTTAATAGTTAGAGATGCATGGTCATAAAATAAACTCGATCGAGATTAGAAATGCACAATATAAGTGAATGAGTATACTTGCATGCTTAGATTGATTAACTTGGATTTCAGTTAAAAAGACATTGGCTTGTTGTGATAAATAAATGACACTTTTCTTTAGTAAGAATTTGAGCCTTTTGTACTATTCAACACCAAATTCAAGTATTCTTTGTTGAGAGTATTCTTTCATGCTTAAGGAACTCTAGAACTTGCTTACAAATACAAGTTGAAATCACATAAACTTATGCAAATGTTGAAATGATGAAGGTAATTAGGATTTACTCCTTATGCTTAAAAAGCCACCATAATGTCACCCTTAGTGAACCCCTTTGAGCTTAAATGAAACATTTTCTTTCTTTAAACCTAAAATTTTAGCTTTGACCTTGATTGTTTGTCCTCTTCATTACACCTACCATAAGGTAAGTTGAGCATTTAAATGTGTATGATT
>JAOQMP010000009.1:25339949-25360992 GCA_027563575.1 Erythroxylum pedicellare | reverse complement strand
AATAAGTAACAAAAAGACCAAAATGTCCTTATATTATTATTATTATTATTATTATTATTATTATTATTATTATTATTACTATTAATTTTATTATATGAAATTATTATTATTATTATTATACTTTTCTTATTATTATTTTTATTATCATTATTACACATAATTAATTTTCTTATTATTATTATGATTATTAAATTTCTTATTATTATTAATTTTCTTCTTCTTCTTCTATTAAGATTATTATGATTATGATTATTATTATTATTGTTATAAATTATCTATTATTATTATTATTATTAAACTTTTTATTCTTATTCTTATTAATTATTCTTATTATTAATTATTATTATTATAAATCACTACATCAGTACATCAAGTTTTAATTGCTCTCTTGCAATGCGTGGGTTTTATTCCATGATCTGTATCCTAAAGCTAAGAGCTCCATTTTCAGTTTGCAATTCATAAAAACTTGACTTCATATGTTCATTAGACCAATACAGCACATAGCACAAGATAAAACGCAATCAAAGACTGTTAACGTAGTTGCAAGTAGCAACTCTCTCCCTAAGCACTCGAGAACTCAACAAGCATTGAAAGGGAAGCCTCAGAAATTGCAAACTTAGGTGATGACTTGACTCCCACCGTTTGCAATAACTCAGTAAAACTCCTCCTTTTCTGTTCATGCCCCCAACCTTGACAGGCTCAGTGTTTGTGGGGTTGGAATCTAAAGGGAACATAAGACCAGAGTGAGTTAGGAGTTGGAATCTAAAGGGAACATAAGACCAGAGTGAGTAGCAATCCATAAAATCCAAAAGTTTCAAAATTTTTCCTAAAATACAAAAACCAAAATCCAAACTGCAGAAACAATTGAGCATGACAGTGAGACTAAAAACTATCATGCTTTACACCTAAAACTTCCGTTTGTTTATACAAGGTCATCACAGTAGAGTAATCTCCCATTCTCGCAATGGCAGTAAATATAGTGAAGGCATCATTCATATTAATGCACTTCTGTCTCAAGATTTTATCAAACCAATTTCCTCTTTGGACCAAAATTTCAGCTATGTCACAACTCCAAGGTAACAAACAAACACAATTGAAAGACTATACTTCTATGTATCATCTCAAAATTGTTTCTCAGCTATTTCTGTCAACACCATACATAAGTTACGATTAGGACTAAAGTTGATAGCTTTATGAAAATTCCAGAAAAAATGGAAAAAAAATTGTGATGGGCAGCAGCAAAATGGAACCCTAACATCCAGGTGAACTAATCAATTGGGTTTGAATAAGAAAAAGAATTTGATGGTTGACAATGAGTGAAGTCGAGTTTTTCCAGCTTTTGATTTGAAGATTTTTAGAAATTCGAAAGCTTACCCAAATATTCCCAAAATCAAGAAATCGAATTGGATGATGGCTTCAACCTTCCTGAGAAGAAGAACAAGTGCACAAGTCGTTCACTCAGAGACAACAGGCAAGAGAGAAACAGAGACGAGAAGAGAAGAAGACTTCAAGATCTATCTCAAGCGTGACTTCAACCGTGAATTTGGAGTAGAGAAGACGACTTAAGCGATGTGGAGGCAAGAAGAGAAGAAGACTTCAAGCGTGTCTTCAACCGTGAATCTAGAGAAGAGAAGATGAAGCTTCGTGAGGAGGGTCGAAGACGTGAAGATGTCGAAGGATAACGATATATTCGTAAGAATAGGTTTTCGTGGAATAGAAAAAGATAGGTGAAGAACGTTATTAGCTATTCTTCAAATTTACGGAATAAATATTTTGTATGATTAGTTATTCCCAACTTATTTTTAACCAAACGCAAGCTTAACAAATAAATCAAGAATACGTAAGGAATAGAATAGCTTTTTCGTCAAAGCAAACAGGCCGTAAGAGAGTGTAAACTTTTATTATTTATTATTTTTGCAAATAAGTCCCTTAACTTGTTAAACTTTGTGATACTAGTGGGTATACAAAATCGGCGGTGCCAATAACAAGATTTTGTATCATTTTTTGGCAATATGTTGATTCACACCCGTTTCCTTGTAAAAACTTGTGAAAAAATGTCAAGCTAAGTAAAAATGCACGTGTTTGGTGCCATTTAAGTTATTGAGATTTGAAAAAGGAGAAGATCTTATTCTTCTTTCTCAACGCAACTAATTAATATTCATCTCTTATTATTAACAACTCCTTGGTCCCATACAGCAGAATCGTCGAATGTTAACCCTCACTGACCAAAAATATGTGCAGTAAAACTCTATCAATATAAACCTTTTTAGAGTTAAAGAACATTTCCATCAAACTTTTTAGGATTGGACCAAGATGTAGTACGAGTTCTTCTATGACGCTCGCAAAAATTCTTAAACTAAAAATATCCGAATAGTTCCAAAAAATATATTATTAATCATCAAATTCCTCATTAGTCTCAAAAGAGAGCATTGTTTGTCCAACACATAAATATTTGATACAACACAACTACCCAAATTGTTAAATTTAAAAATATATACAATTAAATAACTTTACTCAATTAATCTGTTGGTCCCAACTAAACTCTACTCTATCAGTCCCGTACAATAAGATTATCAGCAATCTCTTAATCTCTTAAAAAAATAATAGCAAAGGGTGAGTTATCTACTCAGTAAGGGTAGCCGATCGTACCTTTAAAATCAAATAACTCCATAAATAATTGTACAACTTAGTTAAGTGATTAAAATATTCATATAATATGAAGACACACATCATTACTCAATCTAATCCGAACAATTAACAAACATCTCAAAATTTTACCATACAATGATTAACACAAATCTTAATATACAACTGCTATTTATGCTTTATCTCATAATTAACTGAATTTTTTGGGCCTTGTTTAACCTAATAGGCTTACATTTAATGGTCTACCGACTCATCTCATCATAATCTCTCATTAAGTGGACATGTAATTAAATGTATAAATATCAACACAGTGTATCTCAATTTCTCAATCTTTCTTAGTACCCCAGTATTACTTCAGTATCTAACCATAGGCACAAGATATTCCCAAGACTCAGGATATCCCGGTACTGCTCCAGTACCTAATCATCAGTACAGGATATCTTCGGGACTTAGGATGCCCTGGTATCTGCTCCACGGGTAGATACCTAGCCATCACTCGCTCATATTGACACAACCTAACCTTTCCATCTAAGGCCATCAAATGTAGCAAATCTTAGGCAAGTTACCAATTCTCGATTTGCACCACTTATTCACAACATATTATCAACTCGTCTTTATTCAAAAGCACATTTTTTCTTAATTGACAATCAATACACTTCAATATATATAACAAAATATAAACACGAAACACCTTATAAATCATGTATGAAATCATTAATCAATAATTTAATTAATGGCTAATTCAAAATATAATTTATTAATAACAAAATGATACTTTATTTTAAGAGTAAAGTCTAAAGTTATCCTTACCTGAATTTTGGATTCAACTAATTGATAGTCCCAATTACTCCTTAATCTGATAGTCCCAATTAGTCCTTAATCTAACTTTCCAACCTATAATTTACAAAATTTTATTAGACTAATTTAAGGAAAATTTCAATCCTAATTACACTTAATAATCAACATTATTCTCTTTTCTAATTTATTCTTAATTATAAAAATAATATTCTTACTAACCTAACCACCATAATTACCAAAATACCTTTACTAATTAAAAATCATATTTTACTCTCATCCATTTCAATTAATACCAAAACTTCCCTTCTTGGAAGTAAGTTCCATACTTATCCTTCACTGTTTGCTTTTCCTATTTTGCCCTTATACGCAACTTAAATTGTCAAAAACATTTCATCTTCTTTACACTCTCCTCTCTTCCCATCTCCTTTTCTTTTATCATTTTCTAGCCATATTTTCTCCATTTTTATCCCTTTCTATGACCTCAATTATTGTCCAAACAACCACAATAGACAATCCAACTATAAACTAGTGTAAGATGATTAAAATCACAAAAAAGACATAATATAGCTGCTGGAATTTTTACCTAAGTGTAAGAGATTTTGGGATTGTTAAGCTCTACAACTTCCTCCAATTTTTTTGCAAAATAAACACAATGAGGGAACCTATGAGGGAAGGGTTGCATGTAAATGAAAAAGTTTTTTTTAAACACTTTCCAGCTGGGAAATGAAGAGAAAGATGAAGAAAGAAAGTGGTTATCGTTGGTCTATCTCTATTTTTGGAGCTGATAGTTTTTATATATGTTTAATAGTATGGGATGGGTTATGGGTAAGTTTATGATAATGATGGGCTTTACAAATCTCCCCCTCTTAAAAGAATTTCATCCTTGAAATTAAATTACGTACCTGAGGATCTAAACAAATGAGGATATTAACGTTAAACTTTGTCCTCTACCTCCCAAGTTACCTCTCTTGGAGAACAATGATGATTCCACAAAACTTGCACCATCAGAATCTCCCATTTTTTAATTTCCTAATTTATCTGTCTAATATCTCCACAAGCTCCTCCTTATAAGTCATGTCATTTGTAACTTCTATCTCAGGCCTAGATATAACATGACTAGTATCCAATCGGTACCGTCTCAACATTGACACATGGAACACATTGTGAATATGTGATAACTCTGTTGTTAATGCTAATCTATAAGTTAACGGCCTCACACATCGTACAATTTCATATGGTTCGATATATCTTATAGTCAACTTCCTTCTCCTACCAAACCTCAAAATTCCCTTTCTAAGGTGATACTTCAAGAAATACAATATCTCCAACATTATACTCCATCTCTCGACAATGTCAATCAACATATTTCTTTTGTTAATCCTGAGTTGTCTTCAAGCATTGCATTGCCACCCCTATTTTCTCCATCGTCTCTTGAACCAACTCCGATCCCTCTAATAATCTGGCTCCCTATATATCCGAATATATCGAATCTCTACACCACCTACCATATAATGCCTTGAATGGTTCCATATTAATGCTAGAGTGATAATTATTATTATACGTAAACTCCATCAAAGGTAGATAACTATTCCAATTACCCTCAAAGTTCAGCACACAAGCTCTCATCATATCCTTCAATTTCTGAACCATATGCTCTGATTGTACATCCAACTTAGGGTAAAATGCAATACTCAAATTCAACCTAGTCCCCAAAGCTATCTGTAAACTCATCCATAATTGAGAAGTAAACTGTAGATATCGATTTGATACAACAGATACTAGAATCCCGTGTAACCTCACAATTTCATCAACATACAACTTGGCTAGCTTATCAAAAGAGTATGTCTATTGTATAGGTAAGAAATGAGTTGATTTAGTTAACCTATCCATAATCACCCAAACTGAATCATGTTTACGTCTGGTCTTCGGTAACACTACCATGAAATCCATCAAAATTTTCTCCCACTTCCATAACGAAATGGATAAGGGTTTTAACTTTCCTACTAGTGCCTAATGCTTTGCCTTGACCTCTTGACAGGTCAACCACCTCAACACAAGTTCTGTTACATCTTTCTCCATTCTTGGTCACCAGTAATAAGGTTTGAGGTTATGATATATTTTTGTTATACCAGGGCACATAAAATATGGTGCATTATGAGCTTCCTTCAAAATCTCCTCTTGTAATCCATCTGTATCTAGCACATAAACTCACCTACCAATCACCAAGGCTCTACTAGCTCTTACTAAAAAGTTAATCCCCTTATTATGTTGCACTCTCTCTCTCATCTGTATAAGATAAGAATCCTGAGCTTCTGTCTTTTTGATCTTATCGCCCAAATCTGGTTGGATCTGTAACATCGCCAATAAAACAGTCAAATAATCAATCTCTAATTTCAAATCTAGTGCCTTCAACTCCACCAATGACATCATAATGTGTCTTCTCAAACTAACCATTCCACTTGATTTTTTCCTACTCACAACGTCTGTCACTTCATTAGTCTTCTCCAAATGGTAATCAATAGTACAATCATAATCCTTCAATAACTCAATTCACCTTCTTTGCATTAAGTTTAACTCCCTCTGAGTTAATATATAATTAAGGCTCTTATGATTTGTAAAGATTTAGGATGTCTCCCCATACAAATAATGTCTCCAAATCTTAAGAGTATTCACAATCGCTGCTAACTCTAAATCATGGGTAGGATAATTCAACTAATGAGATCTCAACTAATGATAGGCATAAGCTATCACCTTTCCATGTTGCATTAATACACACCCCAATCATATCCTCGAAGTATCAACATATACCTCAAAACCTTCACCACTCGATGGTAACACTAAAATTGGGCTAGAAGTCAATCTCCACTTAAGCTCATCAAAGGTCTCCTGATAATGATTAGTTTACTGAAACTGGAATCCTTTCTTCAACAGCTTAGTCAACATGCTAGTCATTATAAGAAATCTTTCTACAACCTCTGATAATACCCAGCAAGTCATATAAAACTCCTTACCTTTGATATATTTCAAGGTGGTTCCCACTCTATAATTCCCTTTACCTTAGAAGAATTAGGCATCACTCCCTCTCGAGACACCACATGTCCAAGGAAAACCACTCACTCCATCCAAATTCACACTAACTCAACTTTGCATACAATTGTCTCGCCTTCAAAATCTGTGACACAATCCTCAAATGTTGCTCATGCTTCTCTTTACTCCTCAAATACACCAATATATCATCAATGAACATTATCAAAAACTAACCCAGATACTCGTGAAAAGTCATGTTCATCAATGCCATGAATATGACTGGTGCATTAGTCAACCTAAAAGGCATCACTAGGAACTCATAATGGCTATACCAGGTATGAAAAGTTGTCTTAGGAATGTTTGACTCAGCTATCCTCAACTGCTAATATCCCGATCTCAAGTTAATCTTGGAAAATATGACATCTCCCCTTAGCTGATCTAAAATATCATCTATTCTCGGCAACGAGTACTTGTTCTTTACTGTTACCCTGTTTAGCTGTCGGTAATCCATGTATAGTCTCATACTACCATCCTTTTTCTTCACAAACAACATTAGAGCTCCCTAAAGTGATGCACTCAGTCTAATAAATCCCTTTCCAATAACTCCTCTAACTACTTTTTTAACTTATGTAACTCAACAGTAGCCATACTGTAAGGTACAATAGAAATTGGTGCAACCGCAGGCATAGTCTCAATGGTGAATCTATCCTTCACTGAGGCGGTAAACCTGGTAAATCATCTAAGAATACCTTCATAAATTCCTTCATCATAGGAATATCCTCTAATCCAAAACTCACCTCCCTCGTATCTATAATATAAGCTAGATATGTCTCACACCCATCCAATATCAACTGTCTAGCAGTTGCGGCCAAGAACATACATGATGGGACCACTCTGTGATTCCCCATAAATGTCACTTTCGAGTTACTCGAAGACTCTATCATCACCTCCTTTGCATAAAAATCTATTATAGCTCGATGTTGTGTCAACCAATCCTTCCCAAGAATCACATCAAAATCCCTTAAATCTATCGCTATCCAGACAGTTGGTAGCTTCACCCCACTATTCCTCACTGACATTCTCCTTCTTACACTATTTACTACCACACAGTCTCCTACTTGTAATAACACTTTTAGGACTAACCTCCCTTATAAATATAAAGGCAAACTCTGAAGAAATGTAAGAATGCGTAGATCCCGAGTCTACTAACATATAAGTTTCAATATCAAATAATGAAATCATACCAGAAATGACATTGTTGGCTGCAGGTGCCTCCTCCCTTATCATATGATATATCCTCGCTTGAGTTTGACCCTGAGTTGAGGATGTACTACTAGTAATCGTACCCATTGTTGGTCCGCGTCCGACTCCTTTACCACCATCTCTACTACTAGTTCTACCTGAATCTCCACCCAAACCAAAAGCTCCACTCTGACCATTTACTATCCCCTCTGCTCGAACTCCCAAACCCCTCCCTACTATTGGAAAACTCCTCTATAAGGGCTCTCGCTCTCTACAAATATAACATGCATGACTAATCCTAATAGGTCCCCAACATGGTCCTCTGTGAAATCTTACACAAGTAGCACAACTCTGAAATCCTCCAACTCCTCTATCGAAAGATCCTCTAAATATCTGACTAGCCCCTCTGTCCAATGCAACTGATGGTGCACTAGCAGTCCTATGCTATCTTAAATCCCTACTAACTCCTCCACCAGATCAGCAAAAACTACCACTCCTACTTGATGTGGTACCGACTCTCCTAGATCCCTCAGCATCAGTAGACCATGAATGAGTAGCTCCCCTCTTAATAAACCGACTCCCCTCTCTCTGATGACTCTTTGATAACCTCTTTATCTCTCTTCTCCTCCTGCCTTGTTTTATTACATCCTCCACTCTGAGTGTAGTCCCTAGTAACTTCTTCAAATCAAAAGTACCAGCTCCCAAAACCCAAACGAATATCTATCCTCAGATCCTGTTCAAATTGGTAACATTTGTCTTCTGGATTTACCACGACCTCTAATGCATACTTAGACAAGGTTACAAAGTGAGACTCATAATCAGCCACTGACTTCTCCTCTACTTGAACCAAATTCATGAACTTCATCTTCTTTCGATCCTGATATATCCACGGGGTGTATTTATCTCTAAACCCTCTCTGGAACTCCTACCAAGTAATCTCTTGGATCTCATAAGATCTCTTCATTGACTTCCACCAAGCCAGTGCATTGCCCTGGAATAAGGAAACAATATATTGTAACCTTCTTTCTAAGGTACACTTCAGACGGTCTAAAATTATCTCTTTCTACTCCCACCATGCCTTAACCTCCTCAGGATCAGTAGTACCTTGAAATTCTACTGCATCCATCTTACTGCTCATAGTTGCAATCTACCCTATAATCACCTCAAGTTGGAGTTGCAGTAATAGCTTACTGCATCATATGTGGTGACATTATCACCTCTCCTCTTACTGGATCCATTATGGCATCCCCTTGATTTGGCACATTTGGAGCACGGATCAAATTACCCAATTACCTAGTTACTTTGGGCTGGCATTATCTTCTCCTGAAGCCATCCTATATAAGACAAGAACACATCATTAGTTTAGTTTTATTCACTCAATACATCCCTAGAAATATAAACTCTCTTTGATACAACCCAATATGACGCTCCCAAAAATTCTTAAACCACAAATATCCAAATAGTTCCTAAAACGTACCAGTAATCATCAAATTCCTCATTAGTCCCAAAAGAGAGGATTGTTTTTCAAACACATAAATATTCGATACATCACAACTATGCAAACTGTCACACACACACACACACACGCACAGGGTACCTCAATTTCTCTTGATACCTCAATAATACTCCAGTACCTAGTCATCAGCACAGGATATCCGCAAGAATTAAGATATCTTGATACCACTCTAGTACCTAGCTATCAGCACAGGACATCCTCGGGACTCAGGATGCCTCTTTATCTGCTCCATGGATAGATAACTAGCCACCACTCGCTCATATCGACACAATTTATCTGTCTAAAACCATCAAATGTAGCTATTCTAGGTAAGCTACCAATTCTCAATTTTCACCAATTATTCATAACATATTATCAACCCGTCTTTATTAAATAACACATTTTTGCCGAATTAACAATCAATACACTTCAATATACATAAAAAAATATAAACACGAAACACCTTGTAATTCATGTATGAAACCACTAATCAATAATTTAATTAATTACTAATTCAAAATATAATTTATTAATATCAAAACAATATTTTATTTTAAGAGTAAAGTCTAAGGTTATCCTTACCGTAATTTTAGACTTAACTAATTGATAGTCCCAATTAATCCTTGATCGAACTTTCATACCTAAATTTATAAAATTCTATTAGACTAATTAAGGAAAATTTCAATCCCATTTATACTTAATAATCCATCATTATTATCTTTTCTAATTTATTCTTAGTTATAAAAATAATCCAACATTATTATCTTTTCTAATTTATTCTTAATTATAAAAATAATATCCTTACTAACCTAACTACCATAATTACCAAAATACCCATAACTAATTAAAGGTCCTATTTTACCCTCATCCATTTCAATTAATACCAAAAATGCCCTTCTTGGAAGTAAATTCCATATTTACCCTTCACTATTTGCATTTCCTATTTTGTCTCTACATGCAACTTAATTTTTTTTTAAAAAATCGTCTTCTTCACCCTCTCCTCTCCTCCTATCTTCTTTTCTTTTATCATCTTTCAGCCACATGTTTTTTTCATTTTTTCCCTTTCCATAACTTCAATTATTGTCCCAAACAACCACAATGTGTAATCCAACTATAAACTAGTGTAGGATGATCAAAATCATAAAAAAGGAATAGTATAGCTGTTGGAAATTTTACCTAAGTGTAAGCAATTTTGGGATTGTTAAGCTCCATAACTTCTTCCAAATTTTCTACAAAAGAAACACAATGAGAGAACCTATGGGAGAAGTGTTATCTGCAGATAAAAGAGGGTGTTTTTAGACACACTTACCAGCTGGGAAATGAAGAGAAAGATGAAGAAAGAAGGTAGTTATCGTTAGTTTATCTCTATTTTTACAGCTGATAGTTTTTGTACGTGTTTAACAGTATGGGTTGGGTTGTTGGTAAGTTTATGTTAATGATGAGCTTTGCATCTTCAAAATCTTGAATTAAAGGAATCTTTCAAAATCTCTAGGAACTAAAATTCTTAATTTATAAATTGAATACTTAAATCAAAATAATGGATGATGTTTTATTAAATAGTTTATCTAAAATATATAATTTATATCTTAAAAGTTTTCTAATACTTTAAAAAAGTACTATTGTAAGTTCCTTTATTTAAAAGAAAGACATCCATAAAAGTAATAATTCATATGACTAAAATAAAAGTAATTAATTAATTAAGTTTCAATGGTTAAAAGTGTTGTTTAAATTCAAAATTTTGAATATGTCAGTAACGCTTGGACTAATCAATAATTTTAGGAGATTAGACTATTATAATATATACAAATTAACTTATATTTCAAACAAAATTTATAAGTGATTCAAATTCAATACTATTATGTTAATTACATTATTCTATAGATAATAGTTTATTTAAAATAGATTCCTCAATTGAACTTACAGATGACTCATACAAAATAAATGGTGTGATTTGCAATGTAATTATAAAATATTTTATTTGCAGGGTTATTTTCTCATTTTATAATTTTGATGCAATAACAAAGCAGTGCAGCTTTGAAGCATGATTTGATTATTCATTACATGAGATACAATCATACAAAAACCCGTAATATAAAATTCCTCTGCAGTTAAACTCAACTATATAAAAATCAGATCGAACTGGCCGGTTTAATAAGATTAAGTACGAATTAGACTAATTTTTAGTTTAATTTTTATTTTTACCCGTTGTGACTAAAAATCACTCAGTTAAATAATAAATTGGGTAACAAACTAAAAAATAAGGATTTCAGCGCAGGCTCCAACCTAATGTACTGTTCTTTGGGGTATGAAAACCAACTAATTGGACCTTCATCAGAAGAAAAGTGCTTATTTGGTATTAAACAAAACAAATACCTAACACTGTGATGCCTAACTTTCACATGCAACACCTAACTTTCACATTCTCCACCCAACGCTATTCCTCATATTTCCAAGGGTAGCTCAGACGGCGGCGGGGTGGAGATAGATCAAAAGAAAAAAGAGAAGTAGAGGAACTATTGAGGCAATAACATTCTGGCTCACAAAGAAAGAGAGAGAATACGAAGAAGAGAAAGATGATAGAAGACAGATGAGCTAGAGAAAGATGAGAGAAGCTATGTGTACTTTAAATGCATTACTTGAAAATATTATTATATTATAACTAATAGTGACAGAAATAAGTTGTACAGCGGAGGAGACAAAGATGAGCGAAGAGAGCTGAGCTAGAGAGAAATAAATGAGAGAAGCTCTTTTTACTTTAAATGCGTTAATTGAAAATATTAATAATAAGTTGTATCACTTACTTTTTTGTAATAAAGCATTTAAAAGACAAAACTGTAGATTAAGTATTGTTAGAGGATTACTTAACTCTTGAAACTATATTGGTACTTGAGTTTAATTATAGTGGTTTGCACAACAAGTTTGGTTCTTATCCTTTTCTTTTTAGGGTTAATTATAAAAAAAATTAATTTGTCAAATTTTTAATTATAACTTGAACTTTAAAAAGTAGTAATAAAATGTCCAAATTTTTAATTGTTTTAACTTTAAAAAGTGACAATAAAATATTCAAACTTTCAATTTTCTTAAGTTCTAGCTCGACGGTATCTGTTGTTCTCCCAATGCCTTCAACCTTTTGTTTTATATTTGTTTTTTTGATGCTCCAAACTACTCTCCTATTACAACGTATTATATTAGTAAGCTCTTCATTTTTAGTTTGTTCTCCTAATGTCCTTAGTGTGAAGGCATCGCGATTGCGTAATTTGAAAATCGAAGGATGAGGGCGTTGAGAGAGCAAACTGAAAATGAAGGGAAAAATTAAAATCAAAGCGTAAGATTATCGAAGCTGCTTAATCTGACTTAGGTCCTTCTTAAACAATGGTGTCATTTTAATTATTTAATTAAGTAACGTTTATTAATTTTCATTTGTTGTGTTAATTTTGGCTGACGTTTATTAATAATTAAGGTTTCTGAAACAAATGACAAATCATGTCAACAAACTTAATGGAAACATTAACGTTAAGCCTATAATTGAAAAGAATTGAAGTATTTTATTGCTACTTTTTTAAGTTTGAGCTTGAATTGAAAAAATTGAACGTTTGAATATTTTATTACTATTTTTTAAAATTAAGCTTATAATCGAAAATTTGACGAAAGTTTGGGTTTTTTTGATAATTAACCCTTTTTTATTACTAAAATTTATTAATTGATAATTTAATTATATTTAAATGTCACTAAAAATTATTAAATAATAATTTAGCATAAATAAAGAATCTTTACTTGTTATTTATTATAAATTAATTTTATAGCGTTTAATAAGGTTATTTTTAAATTTTAAATTTTTTCTTTGACTGATGCTGATCCTGTTTTTAAAAGATTGTTGAACTACATTAATCCTGTTTGTATCAGTTGACTGATAGTTTTGGACCGAAAGCTGTAGACAAACGAATCAATCGTTGCTTTAGCTTGAACTAGCACTTTTCTTAGGAGTGGTCGGGGTTAGCATATAGTGTCATGACCACAAATTAAGAGGCGGGCAAAATGGAGCAAGCACTTGCGGAGGTAGTTATAAATGATGAGCTGACAGAAAAGGACAAGGAATTATTCCTAAATGATGAGAATGGTAGGGAGGATAGGTGTCGAATGATTCGCATGTCAAGGAACGTCAGGAGATAGTGGTGAGACGTAGCACTTCTAACCACAAGAAGTCTCTAAAGGTTAGAGAGAATGAGGGTATATGGGCTGTGGGCCTGTGGCTGTATTGGGTTGAGGGTCAGGCGTATTAAGAGATTGATTCTCTCTGTATGTTCTTGTCTATTCCCTCGGTTCCTTCCTTTCTGAGTCTTTCTTCTTTATTTTCTATCAGTATCTGTGACTCTGTAGTTGTGTTGCCAAGACTTTGTGGCTCAATAATATACACGAGAAAATTTCAGTCTCTGATTAGTGTGTCTCTGGAAAATATTCTCTGGTTGGTTGCAGGTGTTCGTGACATTTGCTACTTTCATAGAGAGGACCAATCATGGCGGAAGGTAATGCGATGAAGTAGTTCCAGAAAGAGTTGAAGAAGCTACAAATGCTGGGTGAGCAGCGTGACTTTGCTTCATCTGAAAGGATGGACAAGATTGAAAGTAGTATTGAAAAGATTGATTAGGCAGTGAAAAACCTCTCGAATAATATGGCTGCGTGGAGGTTTGAATCCGAAAGTTGGTCCTTGAACTCGGCCTCGAACACTCAAGCAATGGACGGTCAATCGAAGCGAGCTAAGATAGACTTTCCAAAGTTTAATGGCACAAATCCTTTAAATTGGATTTTTTGAGCAGAGCAATACTTTGCTTATTATGACACTCCTGATGCTCAAAGGATTGTTCTAGCGCCTGTAAATATGGAAGGAGATGTGGTGGCTTGGTTTCAGTTGATGCAGAAGACGAGCCAATTACCTCTGTGGGTTGCGCTAGCCAGGGCAATTGAATTACATTTTAGCCTACAAAGCATGAGAACCCAAGAGCCCAACTATTTAAGCTCACTCAGTTCAAGAGTGTCATACTCACTTTATGGTTCTCACGAATCAGGTGGAAAGGGTGTCTGATGAAGCACTCCTTGATTGTTTCATTAGTGGTTTGAAGGACGAGATTCGATGGGAAGCGAGGGAGCCATCGATTTTGACCAAGGCAGTAGCACTGACTAGACTCTTAGATGATAAGAATACTCCAAATTGGGGTTTCTTGAAAAATCAAAGCTCTTATACAGGGACAAATGCCAAGCCCGTCGGCAGTACCTTGATTACAGCCTCATCATCATCGAAATATGCTCTACCTCCACTCTTGCCGAAACCAAACACTAAGCCTCTGACTCCGGTTAAACGATTAACACCAGTGGAAATTCAACTAAAAAGGGATAAAGGCCTTTGTCATACGTATGATGAGAAATTCACACCTAATCATATGTGCCAAAATTGACAATACTTAATAATGCAATATAGGCCAGACGAAGAGAGCAAAGAACTTGGGGAAAAAGAACATGAAGCTGAAACGCAAGAATAACAGGAAGAAGCTCCGGAGTTACTCCCATCTCTCCCTACAAGCTATGCATGGGGTGCCAGGTAAATGCACCATTCTTTTCTATGGGAAAATTTTAGGAACTGATGTATCTGTGTTTCTAGATGGGGGAAGTTCTGATAATTATATTAAACCAAGGATTGTTCAGCACCTGAACTTGTGTGAGGAATAAATTCATTAGTTTAAGGTCTTGGTAGGAGGGGGTCAGTTTTTGAAAGGAAATACCATGGTGAGAGACATTTCTCTCATTATATATGGAACTTAAATTGTTATTTTTGCTCTGGTTCTAGATGCCACACGATATGATGTAGTGTTAGGGGATGATTGGTTAGCGACTCTAAGTGAGCATATTTCTGATTACAGCATCGCTACATTGAAAATCTTTGAGAATGGGCAATGGCTTACTCTAAAAGGAGATTGTAACTGGTTATCTGAGGTGGCTTATTTCCACCAATTACTTTGGTTTTGCGAAACTGATGCTATCGAAGAACTTTACACTATAGAGTGTACAGAGGTAGAAGCAAGTAAGGAGAATCCATTGCAACTACCTGATGATATGCCAACTGATTTACGAGATTTACTCTATAAATATCTAGAGGTATTTTAGATTCCTAAAGGGCTACCTCCTCCTCGGTCACATGACCATGCTATCAATCTTCAGCCAGACATACCTCCTGTTAAGGTTAAGCCTTACAGGTACCCTTTTTTTATCAAAAGAATCAAATTGAGAAAATGGTGAATGAGATGTTACAAGAAGGAATTATTCGCCCCAGTAATAGCCCCTACTCCGCCCAGTACTACTGGTTAAAAAAAAAAAAGATGGTTGGTGGAGATTTTGCACAGATTATAGGGCTTTGAATGCAATCACAATGAAGGATTCATTTTCAATTCCCTTAGTGGATGAATTGTTGGATGAACTCAAGGGTGCTTTTTTTTCGTCTTTAAACTAGATTTAAGATTTGGCTATTATCAGATTTTGGTGAAGGAAGATGACATTACTAAGATTACATTTATAATCCCTAAAGGGCACTATGAATGAGTGGTCATACCTTTTGGGCTTAATAATGCACCAACCACTTTTCAGTCACTCATAAGTGAAGGATTTAAGGCTTATATGTGACTAGGTAAATAACTTTATACTAAGTTGTCAAAATGTTCTTTCGGCCAACCTAAGATGCATTATTTGGGATATGTGGTCTCTTCACAAGGGGTTAAGATTGATCAAGACAAAGTGGCAGTAGTTATAAATTGGCTTGTCCCTTCAAATGTGTCACAATTGAGGGATTCCTAGGATTGACAGGGTGTTATTGTCATATGCTTCTATTGATTGCCCATTTACAACATTATGGCAAAAAAATAACTTTCGTTGGACAGAAGAAGCACAAAAGGCCTTAGAGCAACTTAAGGTTGCCTTGATTTAGGCATCCATTTTGGTATTGTCGGGTTTCTGGTTGAAATAGATGCATCAGGGGGTGGGATAGGTGCAGTGCTTTCACAAGATGAGCATCCCATTGCTTATTTTTCAAAAACATTATATCTCCGAATGCAAGCACAGTGAACATCTATGCATGAGTTTTATGCCATCACTGAAGTGGTGGCCAAATTTAAGCATTATTTCATTATAAGAACTAATTAGAAGAGTTTGGAGCGTCTTTCAGAGCAGACTATATAGACCCTGAACAAGAAGCTTGGTTGCACAAGTTGTTGGGATTTAATTACTCCATTGAGTACAAACTTGAAAGCTCTAATCAAGTTGCAGATGCACTTTTACGCTATTGCCATGTGGCCATCACCATGCCCCAGACCGAATTGTTGTCTAAAATTAAGGAGGCTATTAAGCATTCAGGGGAGTTACTGGAGTTATTACTGTAAGTTGCACACAACTCAGATCTGAAGTCAAAATATCAACTGACAGATAGCTTGCTGTATTGGTAAAGAAGGTTAGTAATTCCTCATCATCAAGCTCATCCGTTCTCGGCTTCTCGACCTCAAGTCTCGTCTTCAAATACCTAATCTTCAACGGCATATCTGGCGACTTCCCATTTAGTTTGTTTTTTGTTCATTTTTTAGGGCCGCCTGTGACTTATTTGTTTTCTTTTGTATATAGTATTTGAGTGTCTTATTGGGCCTCTTTCTTTCTTGTATTGAGCCTTCCCTTTTTATTAATCTATTTGTTATTCTCTTTTAAAAAAAAGTAATTCCTCATACTATTACTGCTATTATTAATAAACTCTTAAAGTAATTTCATTTTTCTACCTAAGGAGGTCATGCCGGTTTTACTCAAACTTTGGCTAGAGTGGCCACACATTTTTTCTGGAAACATATGAGGAAGCACATAAAAAATTATGTCCAGCAATGTCAAGTTTGTTAGAGGGCGAAAGTATCTCAATTGCATCCCAGTGGGTTATTAAGTCCACTCCCAATTCCCCAGCAAATATGGGAAGATGTGGTAATGGATTTATTTACTAGATTGCCAAACTCTAAGGGATATATAGTGATCATGGTAGTGGTTGACAGGTTGACTAAATATGATCATTTTGCACGCTTGAGAGCTAATTACAATACTCCTAAAGTGGCGAAGCTTTTCTACAAGCAGTGGTGAAGTTGCATGGTATACCAAAGTCCATTGTTTCAGATAGAGATAAGGTTTTTATTAGCACTTTTTGGTGACAATTGTTTAAATTACAAGGCACCATATTGAAGATAAGATAAGCTTATCACTCTCAAATTGACGGCCAAACTGAAGCCTTGAATCGTTGCTTGGAAATGCACTTAAGGTGTTTTGCATTTGACATTCCGAACCTGTGGGTTAATTATTTTCCATAGGCAGAATACTGGTATAACACCTCCTATCAATATTCCATTGGTATGACACCTTTCAAGGTTGTTTTTGGTAGAGAACCTCCTGTCATTATCTAAGGTGTTTTTTTCAAGAAGTTTCGGGTGATGTGTTAGAACAGTTAAAAGAGTGTGATGCTACCTTGGACATTTTGAAATTTAATTTAGAGAAGGCATAGATCAGAATGAAGAAATTTGCTGATAGAAAGCACTCTGAAATACAATTTCAGGAAGGTGAGTTAGTGTTTGTCAAGCTTTAGCCATATAGATAACACTCAGTATAATGGAGGAGGAGCTAGAAGTTGTAACTACATTACTTTGGACCTTTTAAGACTTTAGAAAGAATTGGGTCAGTTGAATATAGGCTTCAACTTCTAGAAGAGGCCAAGATCGACCTTGTGTTTCATGTGTCCTTTCTTAAGAAATGTGAAGGCTCACCATCAGAATTGTATTTGCCATTGCCTTTGTTGACTGTTAAATAGGTTCCGATTATGTCTCTCAAGTAGAGAATAGGTCAAATATTTGGGAATAATGAACAACAATTTCTCATTCAGTGGGACATGGTTATACCTTCGACATAGGAATTGAAGTCATACCTTCAAAAACATTACCCAAACTTTGAACTTGAGGACAAGGTCAAACTAAATGGGGAGGGTATTATCATGACTACAAATCAAGAGGTAAGAGAAATGGGGCAAGCACCTGCAAAGGTAGTTATAAATGATGAGGTCGCAAAAAGGAAAAGGAATTATTCCCAAATTATGAGAATGGTATGGGAGGATAGGTGTCAGCTGATCCGCATGTCAAGGAATGTCAAGAGGTAGTGGTGAGACGTAGCACTCACAATTGCAAGAAGTCTTTGAAGGTTAGGGAGAATAAGGGTATATGAGCTGTGGATGTGTTAGGTTGAGGGTTAGACGTATTGTGAGATTAATTTTCTCTATGTATGTTCTTTTCTATTCCCTCAGTTCTTTCCTTTCTAAGTGTTTCTTCTTTATTTTCTGTCAGTATCTGTGACTCTGTAGTTGCTAAAACTTCGTGGCTTATTAATATACACGAGCATATTTCAGTCTCTGATTAGTGTGTCTTTGGAAAATTTTCTCTAGCTGTTTGCAGGTGTTCGTGACACATAGCCTCCAACAAAGCGACCATAGGCATGGTAAATCCGACACCCTTAGTCATGTCAAGCTTATAGCCGGTGACTCTTTTCTAGTCATAGTATTGAATCATTGACCCCAACACCAATCCCATAACACAGTTGGCCAAACTTATTCCAAAACATAATACGGCAAAAAATGTTTTAGGTAACAAACAAAAGCATAGCTATAAGTATAATTATCGTTGCCTTTTTATTAAGGCAATGAAATTCATGTCATTACAAGACGTGGCATTGCAACAAGTATAAGGCAACATAACATTTTGATTAGGCAACAAAATAAAAAATGTTACTTTAAGTTTTGACTAAGGCAAGACATTAGTTTCAAACTATAGCAACAATATCAAATATATATTGCAACACTTTTTAAGTCTCTATAAGGCAACAAAGTGAAATTTTTAGGTAATAATTTATTCTTTCATTACCAATATTATTTAATGTAAAATTAAATTCTTATCATTATGTAGGCAATATCCATATATACATTAAAAGAAATATATAAATATTAATACATGTCTTAATTGCGTATATACTATCAAATGTAAATGACAAAACAACTACATTTATATATAATATATAGTCCATAAGGACTTGTAAAATTCAATCTTTTAACATATTCAAAATACAAAAGCAAAAAATCACTAGCTAAAATATTCATCTACAATATCGTCCTCCATTCCATATGGAATATAAGTGGATTAATCTAAATACTAAACAAAACCAATATGTACGGACACTCCAAAATCCTTCACCAAGTACCTCCTTGTCCACTCTAAATCATCATCATCCTACAAAAAAGAAGAAAAAAGAAAAAAAACGTATATTAGAATTGTAAAACTACTATGCTCACAAATAGGTTGATATATCTAAAGAAATACTAACTACAAACATGAGTTTGTATCATACTTGGATAAGCCATAGAAACATAAAAACATTACATAAGTAGGGTCATTAATAACAGCGGGTAATGATTTCACAAACAAAACTCGCCAGCCCTAATATACTATCTAATGTGTGTCATATAATGTTAACTATAAAATATGAATATAGAAAATTATGATGTTTACCTACACAAGAAGCTCATCATAGCAACAGAAACAAATTATATAGTGGAACAATTTAAATTAATACAGAAGGCATAATCAAGCATTTGACTCTCAAAAGAAAAAAGAGCACAACAATCATTTAAAATCTGTTAGAATTCCAGTGTCACTAAGGGAATATAGCACCCCACTCCAGCAAGACTCGAACCCGATATCGATGGCTGATATCCGAGTCCGTGCCCCGCCAGGGTGGCGTACTAGAACACTCAATTAGTCTAATCTCTTTACAAAGTCTTTTTTTCTTTTCTTTTCTTTTTGGAACAATGCACACTTTTACGGAAAATTAATAATCGATTCGGGGCCTGTTTCAATCACAAACTTTTTCAATCACATATATATGATAATTGCACTCAAAAGTCAGTTTCATTTACAACCCTTTTTCATTTTGGAAAATTTATTACAAAATAAGTTTAATCAATAAACATAATACAGTAATCTCATAATACATCCTTTCATATAAAAATTAATGAAAATAAAGATGCAGATGCGAATTGATCCTGACCTTTATCATTTCTATTGCATGCAGTAAGTATACTTCCGTTTGCCTAACGGGGTATTCTTCCGATCCTAAAACATATTTGCAAATTTAGGATAAGTTTGCGAACTCAATGAGTGACCATCATCGATGGCTCACCCAATCACATAATACATAATTCACATCATTACATATTTCATACTTCACATTCAATGCAATTTAATCACTCAATTATGCATATGCAGTGCACATGAGATCCACTTTCCATTTGTTATTTTATTGTGACTGAATGCCTAAACTGTCCTTTAAAGGGCTCATTGATAACTGTCCCATATAGGGCTCATTGATAACTGTCCCATATAGGGCTCATTGATCGTTGAGCCTGAGGCTCTGAATCACTTTTAAGCTCGAGGCTCATTTTCACTTATTGAGCTTTAAGCTCTACTCAGTGGCTACTCTAGTCACAACATCCATTATATTTCATGCATTCATGACATGGAATGCATCAATTTCATTTGCATATTCGCATTCACTCCCATTCACATATCATCGAACTTTAGTCCAACATTCAACATTAAAGTTGAGAATCACACTTTCATTCATATGCAAATGCACATTCAAAAACACACTTGTCATTGGACCGTGGTCCGGCATTTAGAAATCATATTATGTACACTTATTTCATCTCATTCACATACAATGAGCACTTCAATA
>JAOQMP010000009.1:25315972-25339849 GCA_027563575.1 Erythroxylum pedicellare | reverse complement strand
AGAATGCAACCTAACAACTATAATATGCAAAATTCACATTCAAATAAACACATAACCCTCCCCACACTTGAACAACACATTGTCCTTAATGTGAGAAGGTGATAACAAACACATGCAAAGACAAAAGAAATATAAATTAACGTAAAACAAAAATAACAATAAAAATGAAAATGAAAATAAAAAACAAAGACTAAATTTAAAAAGAGAGAAAGGGTTTAGAACAAGGTTTATAGTGATGGAGGTGGTGATGGGGTTGGGGTTGGAGGTAGTAGTTGAATGCCCTGACCCTCGAAATAGCAATGAATATGACATATGTCTCGGCTTTGACATCGTTGGGTTTAGGTCATCTCCTTCATCCTTCTGGGGTTCTCCGTAAGTGTATCCATAGTTACTTTGTTGTTTGTGGGTCAATCCTCTTCCTGTTGTTGTTGGGCACTTAAACTTGCTTCACCAATCCTGCCCTTGGCATGTGTCTTGGCACTAATATCTCAAAGTTCCATATTATAAGACTATAAGATTTCAACCCCCCATAGATGATGGTGGTTTATGAAGTCACACTGTAGACTTTTGTCCATTGCACTAAACTCCACAGTAATTACCTATGGCCAAAACCAAGTAACTCATTCCTAAATTATTGCTCCTATTTTTTCGATTAGTAATAATTGCATTAAAAATGTCAGTGGTTGTGCAAATTGGGATGCTATGATCCATACACCATAGCATAAATAGTTCCTTCGTCGAACACTTGTTGGTTTCTGTTTTGTCAAAAATGATTTGGCACATGAATTTGTGCATCAACAAGTGTTCATGACCCCTAATAATGTTCTTGTGTGCATTCTTAGCGTCAAAATACTCTAATCTACTTAGTTTTGTCCAATAAGGACCGACACGAAAATTGTTGTGCTAATCCACTAAAGAAGACTCTGGGAAACCAAAAATTTCATACATGGTGTCATAATCAAGCCCGTAGGGTTGTTCCCGCAATCTAAACCACAGTTCCCTAGGTTTTTTAGATTCATATTGAAGAGAAGTAAAAAATTCTTAGGTTAGTTCTTCGTAAACTGGGACTTGAATTTGAAAAAACTAACTCCATTGAATTTTCTTAGCTAAGCTTTTAACCTTATCTCGCAGTTTTAATCTATCTAAAGTTTCAAAGTGAAAATATTTTAGAACCATAATTTGTTTACTACGAAGGGAATGGAAATAAGTACCTTCCTCATCTGAGAAGATCGAGAAATGTGCTCCGTAATCAGCTGCTTCGTTCCTCTCCCCTCATCCTGAGACTTGTGTTCACCTTGCTGATTGATCATGCTTTACTATTTGCTTGATGCACGACATATTGGCTTGTGAGTCGATAGAAGTCAAAGGAAATTTTGTTAAGAGAAGTGAGAGTGAATGGAGAGATAAAGTGAAAATGAAAGTAAGTGAAAAAGTGAAGTTAGAAATGTATTTATAGGGGAATGGATGGTAAAATGGTTTAAGTGAAGTACGTGTGTCTATCATTTTTATCCTACCACAGGTCACAATCATGGCCTGCAATTTTTCACCAATTTTAATTTTTCTTCTTCTTTTTCAAAATCCCTTCTTAACTCCTTGTGACTCTTTTACCTCATTTTGCTTACTTCATCGATCATAAAATTCACGTCAATGTCCTATGCCTTCCGATTTTATTTAAAAACGAAATAACCTAACTACGGAATTCAAACTTTCTCAAGATAATTTAAAGAAATCAAAATTCCATGAGTTACCTCCCATACAACGCTTCTTTTAATTTCAGTAGCTTGACACTTTTCTTTTGTTCACGGTGGTTCAAATGATTGGTGTAATGGAAGTGTAGTCATTAATCTAACAATTTGCACATGAGCTACCATGCCCTTGATTCCACCTTCCTTGTGGCTATCCTTCTTTCGCCTTCTTCAACGCGATTGCTTCTTTCTGAAGGTACTCTTAAGATCTACAATATCTTCCCATTGCCTTCGAGGTTCGGGTTCCTTGCCATTAGTTGGAGGTAAAGGAGGATTGTTGTCTGTCTTTGATACTTTGAAAGTTACTTGCTGCTTACCTACCCTCAGAGTTAGTTCCCCCCTCTCCCCATCAACATCAATGATTGAGTGAACAGTGGCCAGGAAGCAGCGAACAATGGCCAGGAATGGTCTTCCAAGGACCATAGGGGTTTCTATATCTTCTCTAGTATCCAATATATAGAAGTTTGTGCGAAAAGTAAAATTATCAACTTGTACTTGCACATCTTTAATAATCCCCTTCGGTTGATGGACTATTTTATCGGTCATCTTTATTAACATCTGTGGGTACTAACCCTCCTAACCTCAACTTTTGACTAAAGCTATATGGCATCATATTGATACTCACTCCCAAATCCATAAATGCCCTATCTATGTTGACTCCATTTATACTACAAGGAATGTAAAAATCCCCTGGATCCTCTTTCTTCTATGTTGTGTTGGGGTTTTCTTCTACTTCGCACTCCTTAACCTTCTTCTTTACTAATTCTGTTAATGTGAGCCTCATTTATAGGTGTTTCGTTATGTTCTCAACCTTGTTTAAGTGAACCTCCTTAGAATTCCTCGTTATCATACTTGATAGTGATTTCTACTATGCTAGAATAGGGTATGGTAATTTAGGTCGAGATTCCTTAATCGGCTCAATTCTGAACTCACTTGGTAGGAGTTCCACAATCACTTGTCCTTTTCCTTTATCTCCATTCTCCTTTGTATAATCAATTTCCTTTTCCTGGGATTGATTGATGGCCATGATCCTTTCTTTTTAGTTAGACTCGGTATTGCTTGGAAGGGTTCCTGTATTTCAAGTAGATATTGCTTCAACTAGTTGACCTATTTGGACCTCTAGATTATATATTGAAGAGGTATGGTTCTTGGTAACTTGCTCGAATTTCCTATCAAGCCTCCTATATGCATCCTCCATGTCTCCAATCTTATCTAAAATCTTATCCAACTTAGATCCTATTGAGCTTGGTTTATCTTGTTGGAATTTCGATTGTCCTTGAGTTCTAAACTGTCCTCCCATATTATTTATCTAAGAGAAGTTAGGGTGATTCTTCCACCCAGGGTTGTCAGTGTGAGTAGGGGTTGTTTCCCCCTCCTCCTCCATACTAGGCTCCCATGTAATTTAATTGCTCTGGATCACCTTATTTCATTAAGAAACAGTCCACTGTTTCATGGTCCAATTGTCCACAGAGTTCACACTTAAGTTGGATGGTCTTCACCAGAGTTAAGGACGAAGCCTTCATGTTGTTAAACTGTCGAGTCAAGTTATCAATCATTAATTGCATTTCTGTCATTTGATCAACAACCACAATTCCTTTTTGCTCACGACATGTAGTAGTTTGTCTACTTTGCTCATTCATCCATAAACGACCGTTATTCGCCATCTCCTTTATTAATTCTTTTGCTTTATCAACTGTCTTCCTCATTAATGATTCTTTTGAAGCTGCATCGATCGTGTCTCTTATATGCGGGGTAACTCCATTATATAACGTTTGCAACAAAAATTCCTTAGGTAAGTTGTGATGTAGGCATTTCCGCTGCAAATCCTTATATCATTCCCATGTTTTATAGATCGATTCCCCATCACCTTGTTGGAAGTTGGTGATTTCCTTAATGATCTTAGTGGTCTTAACTAGAGGAAAATATTTATCTAAAAAGACACAGACTAACTGGTCCTAGGTGGTAACATTGGTTGGGTTAAAGGAGTGATACGAAGCCTTTGCTCTATCTCTAAGGGTAAAGGGAAAGAGCCTAATCCTAACTGCATCTTCCAACATCTAATGGGAGCTAAAGGTATCATAGATTTCTAAGAAGTTCACTATGTGCATGTTAGGGTCTTCGTTTGCTATTCCATAAAATTACACGTTCTGTTAAAGCATGTTTAAGAGAGCTAGTTTAATTTCAAATGATGTTGCTTGTACTGGTGGTCTAGCTACTCTTTGATTATCCATATTGAACCCTGGTCTCAAAAAGTTAATAAGGGTCCTCTTTTGTCGTCCTTGGTTCGCTCCATGGTTCAAATTCTGCTGCAATTCCTCAGCCATTATTTTCTTTGTGATTTCTTCTTCTTTGTTACGTCGAGCTTTCCTAATAGTTCATCCAAGTTGAGTGATGTATAAATCTAATTTTTTAGCTACCCATCTCAAACTTCTCATGACTCTTATGTTCATGCAAGAGCATGATTTCAGAAATAGAAAAGAAAGAATAAAAATTAAAATTAAAAACTAAACGAAACGCCTTAAACTATAGAACTAAACTAATACCTCCCCGGTAACGGCGCCAAAAACTTAATCACGATTTTTCGATATGTGTAGTTTTAATATTTTAACCTCGATATTTCACAAGCATAAGGGTCGCTTGCGTGATATTTAAGGTGTCGATCCCACGAGGAAGGTTAATTTAAGCCTAAAATCTAAGGTTAAAACTAATCGTCAAAATTCAAATTTAACTAAATTAAAACAATGATGCAATTCAATCAGTTGATTCAATCAAACAACCCAATTTAAGAATTAATGACAAAATATTAACAAATTAGAAAATTGTAACACACACATCAAGAATCAACCTAAGGAACTACCAGTTGAGAGAAAGGGGAAATTTTTACCTATCTTCAGCAGTAACCTAATTAATATTAAATGCCAAACTACTGGTCCTAGAATATCCTAGGGTTGGTTACTCTCTCTTAAGTTATAACCAAAAGCCCTAAATTATAAACCCTAACCAAATTATGGAAAATTGCAATTTCTCATTTCACAATTTCTACAAACCTTAATTAGATCTTAAGTTTTCCACTAGACTACCAGAACATATGTGAGATCTCTCGTCACTTAGTTACCAATTTGATTAATTTCTCGTTCTTCTTAAATTACCTAACTCTTGTTAACCCAATTTAATTATTTTTTTATTCGACTCACCTTCTCAATCTATCATCGAATTATGCAATTGCAGAAATCAATCATAATGAATCCAAATAACATAAACAATCTGATTTTTATTGAATCAAAGATAGAAAAACAACCTGAAGGTGAGTTTAGACATTCCTCAACATTCATAAAATCTTATCTCAACAGCTATCCCAATTCTATACATACATAAAATTGAAATACACCAGAAACCAGATCTGAATGGATGACGGAGTTAGCAACATCGGGAAACCTCCTATTTCGGGAAGTATTTTGTGTCAACTTCTTCCTTCGTCTCTCTTCCTTCGTTTTTTTCCCAATCTCTCGATGAACTCTCTCTAGGGTTTCTTGATGGTGGCTGATGCAAGAACCTCCCCATCTCTTTTGTTTCATTCTTTATATACTTGATGTGCTCTAGGAAGCCCCAGGGTTTTTTCCAAGGTCGAATGGTCTGAAAAATCCATCAAAACTCAACTTTTCGATATGGCTGTGAATGTGCCTGACGCAGGCCATAATCATGGGTTATTTGTAAGCTTTCTATCACGATCGTGGCTAGGCCAAGTCTTATGGTTCAGCCATGATCGTGGCAATTTGGCCGCGATCATAGGTTATCTCCTTTGCTTCTGTCCTGGTAGTAGTAGATGGGCCACAATCGTAGGTCATTGTTTTGGTCCCAGTCTCTCTGAACCTTCCCCGTTTATTCACTGTTGACCCTAAAACACCAATAAATGCCTCAAGGTACCTTAAAGATATAATAATTAAGCTCAAATGCTTGTACTAACTCATGAAAACACTTAAACATAAATAATTCACAAACTAATACAATTCTACTGAAAACACATACTAAACAATCGAATAAACAAATAAATTCATATCAAAATATACCCTAAAACATGATTCATTTCACACTTATCAACATCCCCACATTTAAACATTTGCTTTTCCTCAAGCAAACAAAAAAACAAACACACAGAAATTCACACAACACATAATGCAGTAATAAGACAATGGCTTCAACTTCATGAAAGAAATTTAATTTAAAACGCAACCATTCAATTCATTTCAGATCATTACATGAAAAATCCATGTCTTGGGGCTCTGAACTAAATATACATATTAAATCAGTGCTACTCTTCTCAAGCAAGACTTAACAAGCTAGCGGGGGCATATGAAGTAGATGTAGTAACACAATTGCAAACTACGTTTAAGCTTGAAACACAAAATTGATGGATTAATTATGAATCCTCATTTTCAAGTTATGGATTTTGAGGTGTGTGGGCTAAGACATTTAGGATAAAACTTTCAAACAATAGATCCTGAATAGGAAGATTATATAAGGAATGCTTCCAGACCTTAAAACAATCCATATAGTAATATATACAATCTAGGATGAAGGAATCATCCCAATTTCTCTTTGGAAATCAAGGGCAAACAAGGAATAAACCTCTATTAGGAGTTCAGCAACAACCACCTCAAGAGAAGAAGCTAATTATAAAAGATATGATGGCCAAATTTTTTCAAGACATGAGACATTAAAGAATAAAGGCTTCTATATGTAACTTGAAGATTCAGGTTAGTCAGTTGGCAAAAATATTATATGAAAGACCACAGGGGAGTTTGCCTTGTACCACAGAGACAAATCCTAAATAACATATAAAAGTTGTCACCTTAGTGAGAGGAAAGGAAGTAAAAATTGATAGTAAGATCTAAAGTGAGGAGGAGAGTAGAAAAAAGAGTCAAGAAAAAGCTAAAGATGTCGTGCATGCTTTAAAAATTAAAAATTTCAACCTATCATCCCATATCCAGAAAATTTTAAGAAAGATTTGATAGAAAAGTAATTTGGTAAATTCATCAAACTATTTAAACAACTTTATATTAACTTACCATTTGTTGAAGCTCTTTCACAGATGCCCATGTATGCAAAATTCTTAGAGGAATCTCCCTTTAAAAAGAGGAAGCTAGAGGAGTTAGCTGCTGTGAAACTAAATGACGAATGCTCGGTGATCTTGTAAATAAATTCCCTAAGAAGCTTAAAGATCCAGGGAGCTTTACTATCCCTTATTTTGTTGGTAATTTGTCAATAGAAAAGGCTGTACCTGATTTAGGGGATATCACTAATTTGATGCCTTATAAATTATTTAAGAAATTGGGATTAAAGGAACCCAAACCCACTAGGATGAGTATTCAATTGGCTAATAGATCTATTAAATATCCTAAGGGTATCATTAAGGATAGGATGTACTCATTAAAATTGATAGGTTCATCTTCCCAATGGATTTTGTAATACTTGATATAGATAAAGATATAGAAGTACTTTTGATTTTAGGCTGACCCTTCCTAGCTACAGCTAGAGACATTGTTGATGTTAGCAATGGCAAACTAGTTCTTAGGGTGGGAGAAGAAGAGGTTAGTTTTAAAATATCTAATTCCATAAGAAATTCCCTTGAATATGATGATTCTTGTTATTTTATTAATATTAATAATTCTACAACCTTAGACATGATGTTGGAATTTTTTTTCTAAGGATGTGTAGGAGTTCTCTGTTCTTCAAGATGAGGATGAAGATGAGGCCAAAAAGCCTCTTATAAGAAAGAAAGAGAAGGGTTAGACAGAAATATGGGGACGAGGTTGAAACCCTCAATAGAAGAACCGTCATAGTTAGAGCTAAAGAAACTTCCTAATCATTTCAAATATGCATTTCTTAAGGGGTCAAAATTGCTTGTAATTATTTTGTCAACTTTATAAGTGGATTAAAAATAAATTTTTAAATGTGTTTAAAGAGAATAAGAGGGTCATTGCTTGGAAGATCTCTAATATTAGAGGAATTAACCTTTCCTTTTGGACGCACTATATTCTAATAGAGGAGGAATTCAAACTGGTGGTACAACCCCAAAGAAAGTTAATTAAAGTTGCTTTCATGTTTGACTTCATTTTAGTTTTGATTTTTACATGAATTCAATGTTTAATTTTGCTAATTTCGGGTAATTGTTAGGTTAGGTTTATTAATTTCAATTTTAGGTTAAATTTCACAATTGAATGATTAGATTAGTTTTATTTTTTAATTTTAATTTTATGATTAATTAGGTTATTAGTTAATTTTCTAATTATTTTGTTTTGATTGATTGATTGATTTATTTACATTAGATTATTTGTTTGTGATTAAGCCATGTGTTTAATTTTCGTTTTTTAGTGTGTTTTCACATTTTAACAATTTAGTGAGCATAAGAAACAGGTGTGGGGAAATGGTTATCTTTGTACTGTATCTGTTATTTTCTCACATTTATTTAAAGTTTCAGGTATAATGCTAGGACCGTGATGAGAAAAAGAGATCCCAAGGAAGAGATAATGAGGAGAAGGGTCTTTTAGAGACCCAACTAGAGCTTGCCCACAATATGAGCAAGTCAACGTAGTATGAAGGAAGACTATAACCTTAGTAAAACACAGGTGTCAACACTGGGACACCCCACGCTCAAATACATACATGGTATTTTGAGTCATATGCTGAGTGGGCAGGGTGATAGTTGTGGATTCATCGAGAATCTAGACATGTTCTACATATGGAGCATAAGTTAGCAGACACCAATATAGTTAAGGCATGCATTAGCCTAATTTATCCAACATTAAAGTGAGAAGAAGAAGGTCAAGATAGTATGTGTTGTAACTTTATGACAAGGCTTGCATAGAGTAGAGGGGTCTTTAATAGACTACCAATGATGTAAATGGTTGGGACCATGGCAACAATGAATTTAGATATGCTGGAACACATGCAAATCGTACGTAAACGATAAGGACCTATGGGTGAAATCTACTATATGATTGAGGTTCTCGATGAGATGGCATCATCAGGAGGAGAGAGGTAGCCACACACAACTGAGCAACCACTAAAACTGAGCTCACTGCCATCCCAGACAGGAGGGATCACATACAAAGAGGCCAGTGTATAAGGTACCTCGCTTGTTGACACCACACTTGGACTAGCTAAAGATAGCTCGACTAGAGAAACACATAAGATAGATCCTGGGTATTTAGTGTACTATCCAAATACAATAAGCAGAGATTACAAAATGGATAGTGTTGGAGTTATGTAAATATAGTGCCCTCGAAAGCAAGTATATTTACATGTAACTTAATTATGTTCTAGTTACAGTTTTGTAATCACAATATTTATTATTAATGAAACAAAAGAGTTTGGTTTTTTATATATGAGTATTTTATAACTAGTCATAAGGTACCAAGATTCTTTTGTAAATAATATACATATACATGGAGATGTATGGGAAACATGTATACTATTATAATCTAAATTAATTGTAATCAAGTTGGTCGCTTGATTATGATTTAGACTGTAGTGTTGCGATTTATCTTCGTGTAATTAAACGAGTTTACTTTAAGGGAATGATGAGTTTCATATCATAATAGTAATCAACTATCAATAATGGCACTACTAAATAAATCTGGAATCATGTATGTTTTAAAGAATAAAGCATGCCATTACTTTAAAGCTTAAAATAGACATTTTAGCGTTTGCTTATTATGGACCATAATCTTGATGAGTGGTGAACTCATATGTGTTTCATTATAATTCTTCATATGATTACAATGGATTTTTACGAAGTATCAATCTAGTTCTACATGTTGGAATTATTAATTGAAACATATATTAGGGATCAGTCACTCAAATAAAGAGTTTATACTGATATCATCACTTCTAGATGTTTTATAGAGATTGATGATCAAACTAGTGCCAGTAGTTTGATGGACTAGCTACCTATCAAGTCTTAACACTATGATGAGATCTTATGTGTTAATCACCATATAGAGTAAAACAGGAGATCTAGAAGGAAAATCCAATATAAGGGCAAAAAAGTAATTTTACCCTTTATTGTGTGGATGGCTATAATAAGGTTCATAATAGGATTTGCAATTGGACATCTTATTTAAAATCTGTGTTCTCATAATAATTAGTAATTCAAGAGTTAAACTAATTTTCTTTAGTGGAATGACATTTAGTTAATAAGTTATAATTAATTTTAATGAGATTAAATTAATTATGGTCTTATTGGAGCTTGAATTATCTAAGTGCAATAAAATTGCCCACTTGGCTTGAAGGAAGGTTATTAAGCTAAGTAAGAAATACAAATGGAAGTTTTAAAGTCCATGATTAAATGTTAAGTTTACACTAATTAATGGTTAATTAGAAGCCCAAATGAACATGTAGAAATGGGCTAGGCTTTGGTTTAATTTGAATAATTAGATTAATTAAATTAAAAAAATTCTTAAGAAATGGAAGGTGTATTTGCGGTTTTGATAGGGCTAAATGTGCAGCTAAACATTTAGCATTGAGCTACTAAATAAAGATGATATTTATCATGCTTTATCTCATTAAATGGAGTAATGATCTTATCATTAATGGTTTAATGGTTATTTTTTTAATGATGGCATGTAATGTAAACTTTTAGCATTCATTTGATTAAAGATAAAATATATGCATTTGATGGATTATCTTCCTTCTTTCATTACTAAAATCTGAAATTGAGATGTCATTTTAGGTTATTGGTCTTTTCATATAGCCTTGTTAAAACAAATGAGAAGAGTCTCATTTAATGGCTTCTTTATGCTTGATTAAAGAATAAAGTGATGCATTAGATGCTCTCCACTTCCTTCTTTTCATGCATAACCGAAATTTACAAGGTGTAAGAGAGGTGTTCTTACATTTTGGGCTCTCTCTCTCTCCTATCTTGCATGAGTTAGCCGAAATTTGAATGAGAGGTATCTCATCATTGGCTTCTTTCTTCTAGGAAAAATCTTCTCTAAACATTTCATCTCCTTTCCCACCAAAGGATCTTGTTAACCAAGTTGTCCAAGAAGAACAAGTGGTAGATCAAATTGGTTAAGGGTACAATAACAAGGAGAGGATAGATTGACAAAAGAAAGGATTCCTAAGCATGACTATAGCAAGTACAGGATACAAGAAGAAGGAGAGGATAGCATAGTGAGGAGTTAACGTTGTAACAAAGGAGTTGGTAATTTAATCTCCATCTTATTTGTATGATAATTATTTTCCATATATCGTATCATGTGTGGCTTGACATGTTGATTTGGTTATATTACTTCTGTTGTGCTTTCATAAAAAAGTTTTGAATTCTACCATTTAACCAATTCTTGCATGTTTTATTTTCCGATCTAACAGAACTAAGTAAGAGTCTCTTCTAGAGATGTTTATCTCTATGCCTCAAGTTTTATATGCAACTGAAATCACACAATTTAGAATTCTATAAGTTGAGTTATGACCCAAACAATGTGACTGGTTTAACAAATCCAAGATGGGATTGCACTGCATGATAATCTCTTGTCATAGTCAACCAATTCTATGAAAGTTAACACTAAAGCATCATCCCATCAACCATTCCACTTCCAAATGAATCTTTTTACGCATTCAAATATACACAAATATAGAAATTAACTAAATGAAGTCCTAAACCTCAAAATTGGCAAAGCAAGTATTCTATTGCCCTTCCTTCGCTTCCTCTTTGGCTTTGCTTGACTTACTAAATAGAAACACTAAAAATATACCTCTCAATCCCACTTCTAACCTTATAATTTCATTCCTTCATAAGCAAAATAAGAAGAGATAAAGGTGAAGAGAAAATTCTTAACTTTTACCTTGATTTCCACCTAAGATTGGCTTGATTTCTTAAATGAAAAATCATAGGATGAAGAAGATGAAATGGAAAGGAGAAAAATCTGAATTTAAGACATCAAAGTGTTATCCATCTCCCCTCTCCATATTCCTTTTCAAGAATTTTCTAGTCTTAGACAGATGTTTCAATCCTATTGAACCATGTGTCACAATCCTATTGGACCATGTGTTACAATCCCATTAGACCATGTGTTACAATTCTATTAAGTCATGTGCTAAAATTATATTGGACAATGTGTTACAATTCTATTGTACTATGTGTTATAATTCTATTGGACCATTTGCTATAATTCTGTTACACACACATGCTTTAATCTTGTTAGTCCAAGAGTTGAGATTAGGAAAATTGCATATTGGTCCTTCTTCTTCATTTAATTCCCGTATCAACCTATAATCTTATTAGTTTATTTCATTGCCCTATGTCTTAAGTTTCTATTGTCATAAATTTCATGAAATTTGGCTAACTATATTGGGATTTATACCCTAAAAACTATAGGCAATTAGAAAATAAGGACAATAGCTAGAACTTAACTTTAAAATAAAATTTAAAACCCTAAAAGGCTGAATCAGATTTCGGTTCCTTCATGAATGTTTTATACCTATGTCTCTAGTTTAATCTCCAATTGAAAGTATCCAATTTTAAGGTCTATAGGCCAATCTATGGACAAATTATAAAAATCTATTCAGAGGATCCTATCCATTCAGTGAGGTACGCATTCCAAATTAACTAACTTCGGTCTTATCATACAAGAGCAACATAAAAACATATCCAATTAAACCGCAAGAATTCCACAAAAAAAAGGGATACTTCTTCTACCAATTCACCTCACATCAAATTCATAAATCCAAGCAAACATATTAAAAATTCCCATACATATTTCACATCTAAGTATGAATGTCCATGCCAAAACAATCAAATTACCAATTAACCCATGTCTTTTACATTAAGTACTATAATGTCTCTTAATAAGATGCACTTAATTCATTATGTTCACTTGTTAATATACCCTAGATATGCTACAATACTTCTAGGGTATATGTTGAGGTGTTACACTATAAATTCAACTTGAACATGAGAAATTTTAAGTTTATATATGCATATTTTAGAATGAGCTTAAATTACTACATTTGGTGATTATACCTAAACCATAATAAAATCCATGAGTATTGATTGAACCAAGTGATAATTTAACATATAGTTGCATAAATTTGATTTTTTTTTAATCTTTACATGAATGATAGAATAGTTATTGAGTAAACTGAGAAGAAATGTGTATGACTTGTCATTAACTTTGTGGCTTACTTTTTATCTTCTTAAAATCAAAGATGTTTTAATTTTTTGTTTTCTTTAATCTATGTTTAAGTGACTATCTAAATCTTAGATTTTTAGGAAACCAAATCTAGAAGATAACTTCAAAGTTTGATCGAAAGAATTTGAAATTTTGTTTCTTTCAGAAAATCCACATTTATGATAGTAAGGTATTTTGAGTTATAAAAGCATACTTGTATAGAAGATCTATGATATTAGAAACAAATTGAGTCGTTAATGAAGTATGCATATAAGTTTTCTAAACTGAAAATTTTGATTCGTATGACTTCGTTTCACCATTAATAAATTCAACAATATAAATTTTGGATGATTATCACTTAGTGATAAAGAAAATAATTTATAGGTCTTGAATATTAATTGTGTGGTTCTAAGAATGTGTTATAAGATTAGTTTTGTAAGTTTTAATGTTGTATCTAACTAATGTGGTCAAATGGGACATTATATAAGCATTGATGATGCTTATATTTTGTTATGAAATCCTTTTGTATGAGCGAAATTACTAGGATGTTGTTTCTATTAGCAGTATTATTATAAGTAAACTAAATTAGTTAATTAAGGCTCATTACTGTGGAAAGTTTATATATTTTCCTAGTTGATTTATTTTTTCATAACTGATTAGGGTTTAGTTGTGTGTAAGTTTTAATTATTAACCCTCGATAATCCACAGGTGCACAGTTCATTAGCTAGTACCAAAGGTGTTGATCTTATGAGGAGGAAATTTATTTAAGCCTAAAATCTAAAGCCATAAACAAATAATAGAAATTTAAGATGTAACAAAACTAACACGAGAATATAATTCAGTCAATCAAATTAAGAATCAAACACAAAATACTAATTATTAAGCAATTTGCAACACACCCAATAATTAACTGAAGGAAATTACCAATTGAGGGAAAAGGAATTTTATCTACCTTAATGCTAACCTAACTAATTATAAAATATTAGATTGTTAGTTCTAGACTATCCTAGGGATAATTACTCTCCTTTAATTTCTAACCATTAACCCTAAATCATAAACCATAATCAAATTATGGAGGTTGGAATATCTCAATTCATAACCTATCCGAAACCCTAATTACTTCTGAAGTTCTCTAATAAACTATCGAAAACTTATATAAGATCTCTCCCCATATAAATTATCAATTTAATTTAATTTTGGTTTCTATTAAATCACCTAGCTCTTTTTAGTCTAATTTAATCACTTTTCATTTGATTCACCCTCTTATTTTATTATCTAATTATATAATATCATAAATAAAAAAACAATATCCAATAAACGCATAAACAATTAGATTCGCATTAATTCAAGAATAAAATTCCAAATGTGAGTTTAGAACATCCTCGACATTCTAGATCCTATCATCAATTGTTCAATCCAATTCTATATAATAATAAAACTAAAAAGAATAAGAAATACAATCTAAAATGGATGACAGGAGGCAGTGACATTGGTAAACCTCTTGATCTAGAAAATATTTCGAGTTAGTTTCTCCTCTTTACTTTTCCTTCTTCTCTTCCTCTATCTCTCAATGATCTCTTTCTAGGTTTTCTCAAGGTGGCTGATGCAAAAACCTTATCTATGTACCTCTTTCTATTCTTTTTATATCCTCTTGTGTTTTTAGGTAACCCTAGGATTTTTTAGGGTCTGAAAGGTCAAAAATTCCATCAAAACTTGACATTCTTCAGTTTTTTCCCGACACAGGGCATGATCGTGTTGCCATTCTTAAGGCTTCCATTATGATCGTGGAATATAGGCCATAATCATGGGCCAAATCTGAAGCTTTTGTCACGATAGTGGCCTGACATACCACGATTGTGGATTATTATTTTGGCTCGAATGTCTCCAAAACTTCTCCGCTCAATGATTTTGACCCTAAAACACTAGCAGACACATCAAGGTATCTTAAAAACATAATATTTAAGCTCAAAAAATTGTTCTAACCCATAAAACATAAACAATTAACAAGATAACACAATTCTAACCTAAATATATACTAAATGATTGAATTAACTACTAAACACATATCAAACTATTCCCTAAAACATGACACAATTTACACTTTTCACGATCCCCACAATTAAATGTTTTCTTGTCCTTAAGCAAAAAGAAAAACAGCAAAAAATCACAAAGCACACAATGCAATAATGAGACAATGGCTTCAACTTCATTAAATAAGTTTTATTTTAAACACAATCATTCAAGTTATTCCAAATTGTTAACGTTCAATATCCGTATCTAGGAGCACTAGACTAAATATACATATTAATCAAGACCCAAATGTTACAATTGTACACACACATTAATAATTATTTGGTCATTCAAACTCCATAACTACTCCTAGATACGATTTTATGAAAAGTTAAGTTACTTACAATTTCGATAGGCTTTATTTGAAACCTTTTTATTACTTTTTGTGGACATAAACCTAATCTTTTTAAATGTATTAGGTTTTTATTAAGTTGCTTGGTTCGAAAGTCATTATAGCCTTTTGACACGAAGGCACACATTTGTAATGAGTGTTGATCTAGTTACTTGGTTACATCACGTTCTTAACTGGCTACTAGCTCTATTCATAACCTGAAGGTTAGCAGAATAGTTACTTATTTAAAATTTACAAATTTTTTTTATTTAATGCCTACCTTATTACTATAGCTAATCATTTTCATGAACAAGTACTGACAAAGTTACTTTATTCGAAAGACCTAAAATTATGAATGAATGTGAAAACTTATAAGGTTATAAACTAATAATAAATCCTAATTAACTTGCATATTTAGCTAAAGAACCTAGATCACTAATTTCACGACCTAATGACTCTTCACAACCTAATAGATTATGTCAAAAATTAATTCAATTTCATTCCATCTAAGCCATCGACACATTTACATAATTCATAAGAAAAATATCGTCCAAACATTTCTTCTCCTTTCCTACCAAAGGATTTTGTTAACCAAGTTGTCCTAGAAGAATAAGTGGTAGATCAAATTGGTTGAGGATACAACAACAAGGAGAGGATATATTGACAGAGGAAAGGATTCCAAATCAAGGCTATAATAAGGAGAGGATACAAGAAGAAAGAGAGGATAGCACAACGAGGAGTTAAAGCTGTAACAAATGAGTTGGTAATATAATCTCCATATTGTTTGTATGATAATTATTTTTCATATACTGTATCATGTGTGGCTTGGCATGTTGATTTGCTTATATTGCTTCCGTTGTGTTTCGATTTCAAAAAATTTTTGAAATCTACAGTTTAACCAAATCTTGCACATTTTATTTTCTAATCTAACAGAACTAAGTAAGAGTCTCTTCTACGGATGTATATCTCTATATCTTAGGTTTCATATGCAGCTGAATTCAAACAATTTAGAGTTCTGTAGGTTGAATTATGACCTAAATAATGTTACTGGTTTAACAAATCCTTGACAGAATTCCACTATATGATAATCTATTGTCATATTCAACCAATTCTATGCAAGTTAACGCCAAAATAACACCAAATCATCATCTACGAAACCATTCCACATCCAAATGAATCTTTTTGCACAATCAAATATAGACAAATACAGAAATTAACTAAGTGAAGTCCTAAACCTCAAAATTGGCAAAGTAAGTCTTCTAATGCCCTTCCTTCCCTTCCACTTTGGCTTTGCTTGACTCACTAAATGGAAACACTAAAAATATACCTCTCAATCCCACTTCTAACCTTGTAATTTCATTCCTTCATAAGCAAAGTAAGAACAGATAAAGGTGAAGAGAAAATCCATAACTTTTACCTTGATTTCCACCTAAGATTGGAGATAAAGGTGATGAGAAAATGCTTAGCTTTTACATATTATTTCCACCTAAGATTGGCCTGATTTCTTACATGAAAAATGAAATGGGATGAAGAAGATGAAATGGAAAGGAGAAAAATCTGAATTTAAGACATCAAACTGTCATCCATCTGCCCTCTCCATATGCCTTTTCAAAAATTTTCTAATCTTAGACGTATGTTTCGTTCCTATTGGACCATATGCTACAATCGCATTGGACCATGTGTTACAATTCTATCAGATCATGTGCTAAAATTATATTGGACCACGTGTTACAATTCTGTTGGACTATATGTTACAATTCTGTTAGACTATGTGCTACAATTTTGTTGGACACACATGCTTTAATCTTATTGGTCCATGAGTTGACATTAGGAAAATTGCATGTTGGTCCTTCTTATTCGTTTAATTCCCATATTAGACCATAATCTTATTAGTTTATTTCATTACCTTATGTATTGGGTTTCTAATGGCATAAATTTCATGAAATTTGGCTAACTATATTGGGAGTTATACTCCAAAAACTATAGGCTATTAAAAAATAAGGACAATAGCTAGAAATCAACTTCAAAATAAAATTCAAAACCCTTAAAGTAGAATAAGATTTTAGTTCCTTTATAAATGTTTTATATCTATGTTTTTAGTTTAATCTCAAATTGAAATTATCTAATTTGAAGCTCTATAGGGCAATATATGGACAAATTATAGAAACATATTCAGAGGATCCTATCCATTTAGTGAGGTACGCATTCCAAATTAACTAACTTCATTCTTATCATACAAGGGCAACACATAAACACATCCAATTTAACCAAAAAAATCCATAAGAAAATGGGATACTTCTTTCACCAATTCGCCTCACATCAAATTCATAAATCCAAGCAATGATATTAAAAATTTCCATACATATTTCAGATCTAAGTATGAATGTCCATGCCAAAACAAACAAATTATCCATTAACCCATCTCTTTTACATTAAGTACTATAATGTCTCTTAAAATGATGCACTTAATTCATTATGTTCACTTCTTAATACACCCTAGACATACTATAATACTTCTAGGGTATATGTTAGGGCGTTACACTATAAATTCAACTTGAACATGGGAAATTTTAAGTTTATATATGCATATTTTAGATTGAGCTTAAATTACCCCATTAGGTGATTATACCTAAACCATAAAATCTATGAGTATTGATCGACCCAAGTGATAATTTAACATGTAGTTATATAAATTTGATTATTTTTTATGTTTACTTGAATGGTAGAATAGTTATTGAGTAAAATGAGATGAAATGTGTATGAATTGTCATTAACATTGCAACTTACTTTTTATCTTCTTGAAATCAAATATTTTAAAATTTTTTGCTTTCTTTAATCTATGTTTAAGTGATCATTTAGGTCTTAGTTTTTTAGGAAACCAAATCTAGAAGAGAACTTCAGAGTTTGGTTGAAAGAAGTTGAAAATTTGTTTGTTTATGAAAATTCGTATTTGTGATAGTAAGGTATTTTGAGTTATAAAAACATACTTGCATAGAAGATCTATGATATTAGAAACAAATTGAGCTGTTAATGAAGTATGTATATATGTTTTCTAAACTAAAATTTTTGATTTGTATTACTTTGTTTCACCATTAATAAAATCAACGATATAAATTTTGGATGATTATGACTTAGTGATAAAGAAAATAATTTCTAGGTCTTGAATATTAATTTTGTGGTTCTAAGAATGTGTTATAATATTATTTTTTAAGTTTTAATGTTGTATCTAACTAATGTGTTCAAAGAGGAAATTATATGAGCATTGATGATGCCTATATTTGGTTATGAAAATCCTTTTATGTGAGTGAAATTAATAAGATGTTGTTTTTATTAGCAGTATTATAATAGATAAACTAAATTAGTTAATTAAGGCTCATTTTCTTTATCCTAATAGATTAATAAATTCAAAATTAAAATAAAGGTTTAATTTTTGTATGCCTAATGGAACGTATCGAAATTTGGCACCATTACTATAGAAAGTTTATATATTTGCCTAGTTTATATATTTATTTTTTCATAGCTGATTGGGGTTTGCTTGTGTGTAATTTTTAATTATTAACCCTCGTTAATCCACAAGTTCATGATTTGTTAGCTAGTACAAAAGGTGTTGATCCTACGACTAGGGAATTTATCTAAACCTAAAATCCAAGGCTAGAAACAAGTAACAAAAATTCAAGATGTAACAAAACTAATACAAGAATTTAATTCAATCAATCAAATTAAGAATCAAACACAAAGTAATAATTTTTAAGCAATTTGCAACATACCCAACAATTAACCGAAGGAAACTATCAATTGAGAGAAAGGGAATTTTATCTATCCTTAACGCTAACCTAACTGATTATGAATTATTGGATAGTTAGTTCTAGACTATCCTAGGGATAATTACTCTCTATCAATATATAACTATTAACCCTAAATCATAAACCATAATCAGATTATAGAGGTTGCAATCTCTCATTTCCTAACCTATCCAAAACCATAATTAGTTCTGAAGTTCTCTAATGAACTATTAGAAACTTATTTAAGATCTCGCTCCGTCTAAATTATTGATTTAAACTAATTTTCGTTTCTATTAAATCACCTAACTCTTTTTAGTCTAATTTAATCATTTTTCATTTGATTCTCCCTCTTAGTTTATTATCGAATTATAGAGTAACATAAACAAACAAAAATAATATCCAATAAACACACAAATAATCAGATTTTCATTAATTTAAGAATAAAATTCCGAATGTTAGTTTAGAACATCCTGGACATTCTAGAACGTTCTCTATATAATAATAAAACTGAAAAGAATAGGAAATACAATCTAAAATGGATGACAGGAGGTAGCGACATTGGGAAACCTACTGATTTAGAAAATACTTGGAGTCAGTTTCTTCGGGATTACTATTTGTTTGACACGAAGTGATTGGAATCGAATACCTTCCTCCTTCGTAATCTAAAATTTATTTCCCTATTCCTTTGCACTAAGTCTTAGACTTGATTACTTCCCAATAATTGGTTGTGCTTTATTGATTGCTTAATGCGCGGCATAATGGACTGCAAGTAGGTGGAAGTTGGAATAAAATGTAAATTTGGAAGTTTGTTAAAGAGAAGTGAGAGTGTTTAGTGGTTCTAAACTTAGAGAGATAAAGTTAAAATAAAAATGATTGAAAAAATCAAGCACGAAATCAATATATAGGTGAAGGAAGGGTGAAATGGAAAAAAATTTGCTGAAAATTGCGTGAATAGTTTTACCCTACCGTAGGCTAGTCAACTGATTTTATAATTTTTTCTTCTTTTGTCCTTGTACACATTCCCAAGGTCCCTTCCTATCACTTTTATAGCTTTTTCACCTCTTTTTTTGCTTACCCTATCACTTCTATAGCTCTTTCACCTCTTTTTTTTGCTTACTTCCTCAATCATCTAACTCATATCGAAGTCCTATGCCTTTTCGACCTTATTTGGAAACGAAATAACCTAACTACATAATTCAAATTATCTAAACATCAAAGGAAATAATGGAATTAACAATCCATAGGTTGTCTCCCATGTAACGCCTCTTTTAATGTTGGTAGCTCGATGCTCTTTTTGTGCTCAAAGTGATTCAAATGAATGATGCAATGGTATCAAAATCATTGATCTTACAATTTGTACATGAGCTACCATGCCCTAGGTTCCATCTTCCTTCTACTTCACCTTCCTTTGCTTTCTCCTCCATGATCGTTTCTTTCTAAGTGCATTCCCAGGATCCTCAATATCTTCTTATTTTCCTCGAGGTTTGGCTTCTTTGATGTTAGTTGGAAGTGAGAGAGAACTATTATCATTCTTCGACATAGTGAAGGTTATTTGATGCTCTTCGACCCTTAGAGTTAGTTCACCTCATCAATGTGAATTATTGAGCGAGAAGTAGCCAAAAATTCTAATTCAATATCTAATACAAAGAAGTCTGTAGGGAAGCTAAATATATCGATTTATACTTGCACATCCTTAATAATGCCCTTCATTCGATGAACTGCTCTGCTCTCCATCTTCATTAGCATTGTAGTGGAGTTCTAACTCTTCTAAACCTAATTTCTAACTAAAGATATAGGGCATCATATTAATGGTCACTCCCAAATCTATGAATTTCCTGTCTATTTTAACTCTATTGATATTGCAATGAGTGTAAAAATTCTCGAGGTCCTCTTTCTTCTGTGTTATATTAAGGTTTTCTTCCGCTACGAGTTCCTTAACCTTCTTCTTGATTGATTCCCTTAGTGTGAGCTTCGTTTGTAATTATTCTATTATATCCTCATCATTGTTTAATTCATCCTCCTTATAATTCCTTGTCACCTTACTTGAATTTGACTTCTACTGAGCTAGAATAAGGTATAAAAATTCAGGTCGAGGTTCCTCAATTGGCTTAATTATGAGCTCACTTAGAAGGAATTCCATATTTGGTTGTCCTTCTCCATTGTCCCAATCTTCTTTTGTATGTTCGAGTTGCTTTTCCTTGGTCTGAGTAATGGCCACGATCCTTTCCTTTGGGTTAGATTTGATATTGCTTGGAAGGGTTCTTGTATTTCAAGTAGAAATTACCTCTACTAGTTGACCTACTTGGACCTCCAGATTATGTATTAAAGAAGCGTGGTTCTTAGTGACTTGCTCGAACTTACTTTCAAGCCTCTTATGTGCATCCTCCATACCTATAATTTTATCTAAAATCCTATCCAATTTGGATTCCATTGAGCTTGGTTTATTTTGTTGAAATCTTGGTTGTCCTTGGGGTTTGAATTATCCTCCACCATTGTTCTTCTAAGAGAAGTTCGTCCAACATTGTATGTATTAGAGTAAGGATTATTTCCCCTTCCTCATCTATATTGACCTCCTATATAACTAACTTGCTCTAGATAGTTGTACTCCGTTAAGAAGCAGTCCATAGTAGTCCATCTATCCATAAAGTTCACACTTTAGTTGCATGACTTTTACAAAGTTAAGGATAAAGTCTTCATGTTATTGAGTTTTTTAGTTACATTGTCAATTTTTGCCTACATCTCTGTCATTTGATCAACAACTACAACTCCTTTTTTGGGTTATCTAATCCGCTCATTCATCCATATGCAGCTATTACTCGCCATCTCCTTTATTAGCTCTTCTGCTTCATCTACCATCTTTCTCATCAGTGATCCTCCTGAAGTTGCATCAATCGTGCCTCTCATATGTGGGGTTTCTCCATTATAGAATGTTTGCAACAAGAAGTCAAGTTAAGATGAGGGAGTTTTTGTAGTAAGTCTTTATTTCATTCCCACACTTCATAGATCGATTCCTTATCACTTTGCTAGAAGTTAGTAATATACTAAATAATCTTCATATTGTTGGTAAGGGGAAAATACTTGTCTAAATAGGCATGAACTAGTTGATCCCAAGTAGTGACATTGGATGGGTTGAGGGAGTGATACTAAGCCTTTGCTCTATCTCTTAGTGTAAAACAGAAAATCCTAATTCTTACCACATCCTCGGACATCTGATGGTACCGACAAGTATCACAAATTTCAAGGAAATTTACTATATGTGCATTGGGATCCTCATTTGTTATTCCATAGAATTCTACAATTTATTGAAGCATTTTTAGGAGGGATGGTTTTATTTCAAAAAAGGCTTCTTGTACAAGTGGCCTAGCTACTCTTTGGTTGGCTGCATTAAACCCTGGTTTCATAAAATTTATAAGGGTTCTTTGTTGATATCCTTAGTTAGTTCCGTCATCCAAATCCCATTGAAATTCCTAAGTCATTATTGCTTTTGTAATTTCTCTTCTTCTTCATGTTAAGCTTTCCTAATTGATCATTCTAATTGAGTGATATCTAGTTGAAAAGTTTCAGCTGCATGACTCAAACTTCTCACTCTTGTATTTATATAAGAGCAAAGATTCAGAAATAAAAAGAAAGAATGGAAACTAAAAAGTAACTAAAATGACTTAAACGAAAGAACTGAACTAATCACCTCCCTGACAACAGTGCGAAAAAATTTATTAGGGTTCAATTATGTGTAAGTTTTAATTATTAACCATCAATAATCCGCAAGTGCACAGTTCATTAGCGTAGCACGAAAGGTGCCAATCCCAACTAATCTAATCCTAAAATCTAAGGCCAGAAACAAATAAAAGAAATTCAAGATGCAATAAAAATAATATGAGAATTTAATTCAATCAATCAAATTAAGAATCAAACAGGAAAATACAATTATTAAGCAATTTAAAACACACTGAAGAATCAACCAAAGGAAATTACCAATTGAGAGAAAGGGAATTTTACATATCCTTAATTCTAACCTAACTAATTATGAATTATTGGACTGTTGGTTCTAGCCTATCCTAGGGTTGATTACACTATCTTGAGTTATAATCATTAACCTTAAATCATAAAACCTATTCAAATTATAGAGTTTGGAATCTCTCAATTCACAACCTCTCCAAAAACCTAATTAGTTCTAAAGTTCTCTGAAAAATTATCAGAAACTTATACAAGATTCTCGCTATGTAAAAATTATTGATCTAATTTAATTCTAGTTTCTATTAAATCACCTAACCCTTGTTAGTCCAATTTAATCATTTTTCATTCGATTCACGCTCTCATTATAGATTCTATCATTAACTATTCAATCCAATTCTACACAGTAATAAAACTAAAAAGAATAGGAAATACAATATAAAGTGTATAACAGGAGGCAGCAACGCAGGAAACCTCCTGATCTAGGAAGAACTTCAAGTCAACTTCTTCTCCTCTTCTCTTCCTCTATCTCTCGATGATCTCTCTGTTGGATCGGAAAAAGAAAGCATGCTATATTTGAAGAAACGGTAGATTTCAAAACTTTTAAGAAATCATTTTTCAAGCGAAAGCAACAAATCTAAATCACCTTGCCAATCCATACATGACATAGTATAAAGATAATAAAAACATAAACAACATGAAGAGTATTATCAACTCCTTTGCTACAGCTTTAAATCCTCGCTGCGCTACCCTCTCCTTCTTCTTGTATCCAAATCCTTTGCTTTTGAATCTTTTCCTTTAGCAATCTATCTTCTCCTTGTTGTTGT
>JAOQMP010000009.1:25300046-25315872 GCA_027563575.1 Erythroxylum pedicellare | reverse complement strand
GCAAACGTTACTAAAAAAATTATTCAAATTTGGAAAACTCAAAGACTCCAATTATTACAATCTACTGACCCATTCTCTGTTGACTTTCAAAACTGTCAAGATAGAATCAATAGTAACACAGTTATAAATAATCAAGAACTATTAGAACTTCAAGAATTACATAGGCATTTTAGCGAACATTATCAACTACATCTAAATGGAACCTAATAATTGTACTATTTGTAGTCAACTACATATTCATATCCAATATATTGAACAATTAATTCCACATTATCAAGAAGAAAAAGAATATTATGAAAACTGATATAATTATGTCCAACTTATAGTTAATAATATTAAGGCATTAAAACCAATACAAGAAAAAATAGAATTAGCCCAAGATCTATATACTTTCTATACTTAAGAATTAATTTATTTGCAGTTTATCCTATTTCAGCATCAAACAAATAATTCCCATTAAAACTTACATATCAAGAAACTTTAACAGAAGACCAAAAGATATTAGAAATAGACAATTTAGATCTCACAGAATCAGCTGGTACCTTTCATATAAATACTTTATTATCAAATGAAAAACAAAAACAAATTTCTAAAGCCCAATTAAATTTGAAAGCAGGACAAGACACAAAATATTCCCTATTTAAAAATTTTATAAATAGAAAAATATTATTTATTTCGGAAAAATTGTTCATGAAACATCTATCAGGATAGACCGGTGTAATGGACATATTTGAATCAATTTAATTGATCAAGAACAGATTTCTAGAGAACTACAAAAAATACCAAAAGATAAAAGATATAAAATCGGTTATATTCATTTATCAACAATACAAATTCTCCTAAAATCAACTTTTCAAGAAGGAATAGATTCACCTATAAGAATGGCCATTATTGATGAAAGAATGACCAATTTAAACGATCAAATAACAGGAATAATGAACATAAATTTAGCTTATGGAAAAATCAAATTTAACACTCGTTTAAAATTAGGAATTCCTTTAAAATCACATAACTTAGATGAAACAATAACAATCGCATGTAAATTTTATAAAGAAAATTTAATGATTTTAGGACAGTATCCATTCTCTATTACATATCAAATCGGTTATGCTTTAACTAATTCACATAATAGCATTGAATTTAGAAATACTGATAAAATTTATATTGATCAATTATTTAGTGATGTTGCTAAAGTAGGAACCAATATACAAACAAATTTAAGGACTCTACATAAAATTCAATATCCCATTCAATTAAATCCAAATATAAGTCCTAGACACTCTTTTTCTAATACTAGTACTAAGCTTTTTAATAAGCCTAACCTTTTTAGATCACAATCATTACATCTGCAATGACCAATAATGTTTACTGAACTTGGACAAAATTCAAAACATTTAGTTAGAATTACTGATCCTAAGATTTAGCAAACAGATTACAACTTGAAACAATTAGTAACTAAGGAACTAGTAATAATAAAAAAAATCAATTACACAAATTAACCACACATATTAAAAGTACCTTATGAGTGTAACAAAATATATTATGGAAATAATAGAAAAACAATTACAGATCGGAATACAAGTAAATGAACTGTTAAAAAATCAAACAAATATTTTACAGATAATATAGCAATTAGGAAAAGAAAATACATAGAATAAAGGAACTATAAATACAATACAAGAAGATTTAGCAAAACTTGTAGACAAACTTGAAAAACTTGTAGACAAATTACATCAACCACTTTGCCACCCAAAACTCGAGTTGAAGATAGGGAGGAATCAAATTACTTAAGTATTTACATAAGCCAAAAGTGGTACCGGAGCTCAGGTGTGGGCCTGAGGCTTAGCCCCACGTTATGTGTTCGAATCCCAGTGTAATGAATTGGGTCGTCTCAGCGGATGCATGGTGGATTTAAGTAATTTGGTTCCACCCTACCTTCAACACTTTTTATGACCATGTTTGTTAAATCATCATATTAAGGAGAAGAAGATTTTAATAGACTACGTTAGGTAAATAAAATGGGACAAGATTTTAAATGTGGTTCTTAAATTATGTGCATCCCAGGAATAACTTTATCAATAAGCTTTTGATTGTAGTTCTTTGATTCTTTTGACTACTTGGGAGACTTTAATAATTTAGATGCAAAGTTTTCCATGATACTGAGTTACTAATTGTAACAAAATAATCTTACTGTCTCTAGTGCTTTTCATTAATAAAATATTCGATCCTGCCCCTTCTCTCTTGTGTCATGTATTTCGAACATGTCATTTATTTCTTATAAGCATTTTTTGTCTTAATAGTCCATGCTTTATTCTCATCTAAGTGAAAACGATCTCAAGTTTTGGTTAGAAATAGTTAAGGCATTCATTCTCTTTCTCTAATAGCTCAAATTATAGTTGCAATTTATCTTTTGCTAGTAGAAACTTATAAATTAGGAGGGACAACTATATGTAAGAATTGTTAGTCTCATTGGCCTCTTAGTTGGGTTTGATGAACATTTTGACATGAAAACATCACAAAGCATTTGAATATAGAATTTATGATAATAAACGTTAAAGTGGTATTTTTGGAAGTTGGTTTTTATGGTTTTTTGAAGTTGGTCTACTTCCTTTGATCCAAATAATTTATGTTAATAAACCTGATGCTCTTACGCTTTCCTTTGTTATAGTGAACATAAATTTTAGTTAATAAATTCACAACTGTAGCACTTGTACATAAAAAAATGCAAATGTTCCTTATACATACATACATATATATATATATATATAAAGAGAGAGAGAGAGAGAGAGAGAAAGAGAGAGAGATTGGTATGTTGCATAACTGATTAAAATTAATGAAGAAGTAGATGCTCAAAGTGATATCTTTAAGAACATGTGAAAAGAAAACATTTATTTCATATATTTCACTTTAATGAAATGAATTTTAGTATAATAACATATATATATATATGTGTGTCATAATATACTATTATGAGTATTAATACACCATTATCTTGTTATATAAAGTAATATGATGCACTTAACAGATGATGGTGTTTTTTTGTTAGAAGTAGAAAATTAATAAACATTAGGTGATTAGCTCAATACAAGCACAACGCCATATTCTGCAGAGGAAAACAAGGCAAAACAATATAAAACAAAATGCTTCTAGCTCTTCAACAATCAGCTTTTATAGAATTCCTTTAAAGGTTCCTGTGTACCAACAATATTACTTGACAATATAAGCCAAACCAATTTAGTTTATCATCCCGGGAAAATTATCAAATTTAAGGCAACTTGATGTTCTTTTATGCGAGTGAATATCTCTAACATAAATTGTTGCTTGTGATTTTACTTTTCTTAATTTAACATAAGGTTTCTTTTTTTCTATATCTTGTATACTAATACGCTAAAGAAGATTCTAAAGTCGATATATTCCTCTTTGTAACTTCAACTTCTTTGAGTAATCCATATTATTATGTTAGACCAAAAATTTTGTAAGCATGATATGTTGAATCTCTTGAGGACTTCCTGCCACATAAATGTAGAATATCCACATTGAAAAATTACGTGCTTAATGAATTCAAAACATGAGGAACCCATATTGCGAATTTTGGCAATACAGTTATTACTACATACTTTATTTCTCGTAGAAAGTCTTTCATTAATAACTAGCTAAAGGATAAAAGATATATTTGAAATAGCTTAATGAAACCATACCTATTTATACCATTGCACTTTCAAAGCTCTATTACTTATCATAGATCTGCAAGAAGAGTTAGAGAAAATGTTAGAATGATGACTTCTTATTATATTATATCCCCCAAGTTAATACAACATCTATCCAACACATTTTGTTTCTTTAAACTATTAAATGCATAATATGAAATGACTTCTAATAAAATTTGTTATAATATTGCTATATGTACTAGTTGAAATATGGTTGCTACTTCTAACTCTAGAATTAGGTTTCAATATTTTTGTGTGGATGTTAAAAGTTTATAGCACATATAAGATATGAAGGTAGAGAGACAAACTATTTTTGTACGTAGGTGGACGTGATAACCTTAGTTGAATTATGCTCAAAGCTAAAAGGTTAAAGTATAGACAAACATGAGAATTATATATAAATTCTCGCATAAATCATTTAAAGATGATTTGAGGCCACTACAAAATGATAATAATATAGGGATGTTAATAAAAACAATTAAATAAGGAAATTGAAGACAATTTATGTCTATTTGGATGTGAAGAAGTATCTTAAATTATACACACCTAATAACCTACAGTGGATATACCTATTCAAGTAATCAAGGATGATAATGGCCTAATCTAGACTAAAGCAACCATTATAGCAACAACCACTAAAGTAGCAATTAAAGCACCCACTAAGGCACCAATTAAAGTAGCCACTAAAGAAATAACTATAGTAGCCATTGAAGCAACCATTCAAGTACCTATAGAGGCACCCCTAAGACACCTATTATAAGAACCAGTGAAATAGAACTTAAAGCATCCAGTGTTTCATAAGAGCTAAATATAATGATAGTAAGTCAATATATTTTAATTATATGGGGTACTCAAGTGAAGAAATTACAAATGATATTTTTGAAATATGATATAGAATAAGAATTGCTTAATATAAGTGAGTGGTGTATAGTGTTGAAAATATTGGTTTATGAGAATAAGTTCAAAGTTAATGTGGTGATAGCTTAGGTTAAAGTTTAGATGATAAGAGGAAGAAGCCAAAATTTTTTCACTTTAATACTTCAAGTTAAGATAATAGCAAAGTTATTCTAAAGTAAAGAATGCTTTTGATTTTGCAAATACTTTTAGAAAGGATTTGAAGAACATATCTAAATGGAATTTGACTATATGTATATTAAAAATGAAAGGTCAATTGTTAATGTCTAGTGCAAAAATAAATATGGATGGAGAATACATGCAAGCCTTATATAAAATGGACATGCATTTTAGATTAAGACATTTCACACTCATATGGTAGAACATTTGATAGAAAAAAGATTGATTACTAGTGCATTATTGAAAAGTATATGGCAAACTTCAAAGACAATCCTAGTTAGCATATTTTAGGGCTAGAAAGGGTTAGTTTAAAATATTACCAATAAGAAACTTTAGACATTAAAGAATTTAAACCTATGAGGTATGCTTGCTTTTTTTGCATAGAGATAAAGAAGTGTAATATGAAAATTTAAGAGGATATTTCTTAGCTATAATAGAAAGCAAAAGGAACAGTTCATTGTATATTAGATCTATTGAAGATATATTAGATCCATTTTATACTTGTTTAAAGTAAGTGAATTATGGGTTGTCAGTGCTAGTAGATATATTATATACATTATTATGTGTCATTTAAAAACAACATATGGTGGGTAACTATTATTGGCCATTGAAAGGGATTCATATGATAACATTTATCCTTTGAGAGATAGAAATATTTCATGGGCTATCTATTTGATAAATTTGATAATAGTAGCTCATAACTATTCACAAGTGACAAAAAGGTCAAATATCAAAATACTAAAATTTATTTTCAAAAGAAAAACTAAAATTTTATTTAAAATGTTACATAATTTTATGTTGAACTTATTTTATTCATATGATAAGGTCAGTAAGAATTGTTTTACTATAAGTACAAACACTTTGATCAAAATTATTGTCTTATAAATTTATAGAAAAACTTACAAGGGGAATATAAACTCTTAGTTTTCATCATCATATGTTAAGTATATCATTTGATTGTATTTAGCAAGGATAAAATAACTAAATAAGTGATCGGAGTTTTGGTTGTGTGTAAGTTTTAATTATTAACCCTTGATAATATGCAAGCACATGGTTTGTTATCATAGTACCAAAGATGTCTATCCCACAAGGAGGGAACTAATCTAATCATAAAATCTAAAGCCAAAAAAAAATGGGAACTCAAGGTGCAACGAAACTAATACGAGAATTTAATTCAATCAATCAAATTAAGAATAAAAAATGAAAATACTAATTACTAAGCAATTGCAACACACCCAAGAATCAACTGAAAGAAAATACTAATTGAGAGAAAGGGAATTTTACCTATCTTTAATGTTAACCTACTGATTATGAATTATCGGATTGTTGGTTCTAGACTATCCTTGGGTTTCTCGAGTTATAACTATTAACCCTAAATCATAAACCCTAATCAGATTATAGAGGTTGCAATCTCTCAATTTGCAACCTATCCAAAACTCTAATTAGTTCTAAAGTTTTCTAATAAACTATTAGAAACCTATGCAAGATCTCTCTTCGCATAAATTACCGATCTGATTTAATTCTGGTTTCTATTAAATCACCTAACTCTTATTAGTCCAATTTAATCATTTTTTATTCGATTCACCCTCTCAGTTTATTATTTAATTATCTAATAGTAGAATTAAACCACAACAACATCCAATAAACACATAAACAATCAAATTATCATTAATTCAAGAATAAAATTCTAAAGGTGAGTTCAAAACATCCTTAACATTTTATATCCTATCATCAATTTTTTAATCCAATTATATACAATAACAAAACTAAAATGATAGAAAATACATTCTAAAATGGATGACAAGAGGCAATAACGTTAGGAAGCCTCTTAATCGAGGAAGTACTTCGAGTCAGCTTCTTCTCCTTTTCTCTCTTCCTTCTTCTTTTCCTCTATCTCTCGATAATTTCTCTCTAGGGTTTCTCAAGGTGATTGATGCAAATGCTCCCTTTGCCTCTTTTTTTGTTCTTTTTATATCCTCTTGTATTTTAGGTGATCATAGGTTTTTTCGGGGTTTGAAAGGTCCAAAAAATTCCTCGAAACTTGACGTTCTTAAATGTCTGCGTGTCTACCCGACACAGGCCATGATCGTGGCTCACATTTGAGCCTTCTGTCACGATCCTCTCATGTAGGCCACAATCGTGGGCCATTTCTTGTGCTTCTGTCATGATCGTGGCCTGATCGTGGGCTAAATCTAGAGCTTATGTCACAATCATGGCCTAACATGTCATGATTGTGGGCCGTTGTTTTAGCCCGAATGTCTCTAAAACTCTTCCGTTCTTTAATGTTGACCCTGAAATACTAGCAAACACATAAAGATACCTCAAAAACATAGTAATTAAGCTCAAATACTTGTACTAACCCATAAAACACTTAAAATATAAATAATTATCAAACTAGCACAATTCTAACCTAAAAACATAATAAATGATTGAATTAGCAGCTAAACACATACCAAATTATGCCCTAAAATACGATGCAATTTACACTTATCAATATCACTACACTTAAACAATTGCTTATCCTCAAGCAAACAAAGCAACAAACACACAAAATCACAAAGCACACAATGCAGTAATGAGACAATGGCTTCTGCTTCATGAAACATATTTAACTTTAAACACAATCATTCAAGTTTTTCTAAATCATTAACATGTAAAATTTACTTCTAAGAGCTCTGGACTAAGTATACATGTTAAACAAAACTTAAATGTCAAGTTAATTAACCATTTTCAATTGTACACACACATTAATAATTATTTGGTCCTTCAAACTTTGTAACTAATCCTAAGAACATTTTCATGAAAACTTAAACTATTTACAAGTTCAATAGGTTTTTTATTAGAAAACATAAAATTTTGAAATTTTTTATTTACTTTTTTGTGGACCTAGTCTTTTACATAGAGGCAAACATTGGTGATGAATGTTGATCTGGTTATTCGACTAAGTCATGTTTTTATTAAGTTACTTGGTTGGAACATCATTATAGCCTTTTAACGTGAAGGCACACATTTGTGATGCGTGTCGATCTGGTTACTTAGTTACATCACGTTCTTAACTAACTACTAGCTTTATTTATAACTCGAAGGCCAACATAATAGTTATTTCTTTAAAAATTACAAACAAAGTGTTTTTATTTAATGCCTACCATGTTGCTTTAGCTACTCATTTTCATGAAAAATACTAGCAAAGCTACTTAATCGAAAGACATAAAATTATGAATGAATGTGACAGCTTATGGGGTGCTAAACTAACACCATCTAATTAACTTGCACATATCACTAATTTTGTGAGTTAATGACTCTTCACAACCTAATAGATTATGTTCAAAATTAAATCAAGTTCATTCCATTTAAGCTATCAACACATTCACACAATTTACAGCATGCAACCTAACAATCTATCATACGATATGCAAAATTCACACTCAAAGCAAAACATGTAACCCTTCTTATATTTGAACAACATATTATCCTCAATGTAAGAAAGAAAGAAACAAACGCATATGGAAGAAAGCAATATAAAATAAAATAAAACAAAAACAAAAATAAAGACTAAATTTAAAAGAAAATGGTTAGAAACAAAGCCTCACGGTGATAGAGACGGGGATGGTGCCAAAGGTGGCAGTTGGACACCTTGAGCCTTGAAGTATCGATGAATATGATGTATATCTCGACTCTGACATCTTTGTGTGCGGGCCATCTCCTTCATCCTTCTAGAGTTCTCGGTAAGTGTATCTGTAATTACCTTGGTGTTAGTGGAGATTATATTAAGCACTTTCTCTAACTAGGTTCTTCTGTGTCTTCTTCCTCTTCGAGCTCCTTGCTAGTTGAGTCCACTTCTACCTACTGAGGTAGTGCTGTGCTAGAACTCGCCTGACTAACCTAATCTTCACATGAGTCTTTTAGCTGATGTCTCAGAGTTCCATATTATGGAACTTTAGGATTTCAGCACGCCACAAATAATGGTGATTTAGAAAATTAGGTAGGTAGATGGTTAGACCACTACAATCCCCGCCATAGTACCTAGCAATGGTAGAAACCAAAAACCCCACCCCTAAATTGTTGCTCCTCTTACGTAGAGTCACAACAATATCATTAAGCACATATGTGGAGATGCACACTGGGATGTTGTAATCCATGCACCATAACAAAAAAAGTTCCTTTGTTAAGCACTTGTTAGTTTTTGATTTGTCAAAAACCATTTGACACATGAATTTATGAAATAACAAGTGCTTATGTGTTTGTACAATGTTATTGTGGGCATTCTTAGCATCGAATTGCTCTATCTTAATGAGCTCATTCAAATAGCGAGAAGCAGGAAAATCTTCATGTTGATCAATAATGGAAGATTCAGAGAACCTACAAATATTACACATGATTTCAATGTTCAGTTTATAATTTCATCCCTGCAACCTAAACCATATTTCCTTAGGCTTACTAGTTTTGAAATGAAGGGAAGTGAAGAATTCGAGAGTGAGTTCCTAATAGACAGGATATTGGAAGTGTATAAACTTGCCCCACTGAATTCTTTATACTAAATTCTCTACCATATCTTGCAATTCTAGCCTATCAAGTGTATCAAAATCAAAATATTTTCGAACTACTATCTATTTAACATTAAAGGATTGGAATCAAACACCTTCCTCCTCTATATAGATCGAGAAGGGTGCTTCGAAATTTGCTGTCTTATTGCTTCGCCCTTAGCCTAAGACTTGATTTTGTCCCGATGATTGGTTGCATTTTGCTGACTACTTAATGCACAACATTCTGGATTGCAAGTAGGTGGAAGTTGGAATTTAGCAAAATTTGGAATTTGATTAGAGAGAACTGAGAGTGTTTAGAGGCTATAACTTAGAGAGATAAAGTTAAAATGAAAGTGATTAAGAAAGTGAAGTATGAAATGAATATATAGGTAAAGGAAGGGTAAAATGGTAAAAATTTTAGCTAAAATTCTTATGGAAAGTTTTACTCGTGGCCTGCATTAATTGCACCAATTCCTGATTTTTTTGCCTTTCTTCCTTATACATACACCCTGATATCCTTTCCTAACTTCTTTTTAGCACTATCACCTTATTATACTTTCCTTCTCAGTCACCTTTATTAAAATTTAATGCCCTACTTTTCCACGATATTTATTTGGAAATGGAGCATCCTAACTACATAATTCAAACTATCTAAAATCAAGAAATAACTGGTAATTTAAAAACCATGGGTTGCCTCCCATGCCGCACTACTTTTAACTTCATTAGCTCGATGCTCTTCTTCATTGGAAACTCAACCAGGATCAATTATGAGCGGTTTGCTCATGCATTTTTCATTCAACATCAATTTTGTAGCCTGTAAATGAGCTACAAATTGAAAAACAATCAGAAGGATAATATTGATAAAATTATGAAAACAATTAAACTCAGTGATGTCCTTTCTTCAAGCGAACTGTTAACAAAACAAGAAATAAAAGAACTCCCAGAATCTTCCATGGAATCTAGTAGTTTTCCCTGTAAGAGGGTGAGTTATCCTCGTCTTGGTTCTTCCTCATTCTCCCTCATCTCCTCTTCTTCTTGAGCTTCTTGAATATAGACTTCCATAGCTTCTTCAAACTTGATGTCCGTTGTCAATTGTTCTTCGTCCTTTTGCTCTTTTAAAGATTCGAACATATCAATTTGCCTGAATGAGTCACCCTCTTTTGAATTCTCCAATACATCATTCATGTTGAATATCATTTAGTCATTACTAATCCAAAGGATAATATTCTCTTCATAGACATCTACTAAAGTTTTTTCGATGTTTAAGCATGGTATACCAAGATCTGGTGAATACTATATTCTTCATCCTCTTTCTTGATTTCTTATACTTCTAGAGGGTGGGGTTCAGTTTGATTTCTCACTGGTTCTTCTAGTTCTACCCCATTCGTAAGTGTGATAACCTGATATGGCTCTATTAAATTTACTTTCATGCTGTGTAGATAGTTTTCCACACTTTGCTTACAAAATTCCCTAGAAAGCTGGTCTATTTGAACCTCTAGGTTATGAATAAAAGAGGCATGATCTTTTACTACTTGCTCAAACTTCTCTTCCAATCTCTTCTGGGTCTCTTCCATATCTGTAAGCTTATCCATGATTTTGTCCAACTTGGAATCCTATGAATTGGATTCGTCTTGCTGAAATCCTAAAAAGTCTTAATGTCCGATAGGAATCCTTTTATTATTAGACCAATAGAAATTTGGGTCGTTCGACCACTTCGAAGTGTACGTGTTCAAATAAGGATGATGATTTCTCCAACTAAATTAAGGCTCATTTAAATCCACAAGATTCATTTGCTCCCTATAATATATATCCTATATAAATGTTCTTTCTTTCTCTTTTTGGCATTCAATTCTTAAGATTCCCCATTATTGTCTGGTGATATCCAAGTTGATGTTTCGTCTACTTTATGTCCAGCTTCTCTCTCTTTTTTTCACAAAAGATAGTGGGAAAGCCTTAGATTATAAGAATTAAATTAATTGCCTCTTCGACAATGTCGTCAAAAACTTGATCAGAGTTTTGGTTGTGTAGGTTTTAATTATTAACCCTTGATAATCTGCAAGCGCACAGTTCATTAGCGTAATACCAAAGGTGTCAATCCTACGAGGAAGGAACTAATCTAATTATAAAATCTAAGGCTAAAAATAAATAACAAAAAATCAAGATGCAACAAAACATATACACGAATTTAATTCAATCAATCAAATTAAGAATCAAACATGAAAATACTAATTACTAAGCAATTGTAACACACCCAAGAATTAACTGAAAGAAATTACCAATTAAGAGAAAGAAAATTTTACCTATCCTTAATGCTAACCTAACTAATTATGAATTATTGGATTGTTGGTTCTAGACTATCTTAGGGTTGATTATTCTCTCTCGGGTTATAACTATTAACCCTAAATCATAAACCCTAATCATATTATATAGGTTGCAATCTCTCAATTCACAACCTATCTAAAACTTTAATTAGTTCTGAAGCTCTCTAATAAATTATCAGTAACCTATGCAAGATCTCTCTTCGGACAAATTACCTATCTGATTAAATTCTAGTTTCTATTAAATCACCTACCTCTTGTTAGTCTAATTTAATCATTTTTCATTCAATTCACGCTCTTAGTTTATTATTGAATTATGCAATAGTAAAATCAAACCAAAACAACATCCAATAAACACATAAACAATTAGATTCCCATTAATTTAAGAATAAAATTGTTTAGACATCCTTGACATTCTAGATCCTCTTATCAACTGTTCAATCCAATTTTATATAATAATAAAACCAAAATAACAGGAAATATAATCTAAAATGGATGACAGGAGGCAGGGCCGTCTCCTATTCTCTTTTCCTTCTTCTCTTCCCTATCTCTCAATGATTTCTCTTTAGGGTTTCTTAAGGTGGCTGATGCAAAAGCTCCACTCAGCCTCTTTTTTTTGTTCTTTTTATATACTCTTGTGTTTTGGGTAACCCTAAGATTTTTTCAGGGTATGAAAGGTCCAAAAAATCCCTCAAAACTTGATGTTCTTGAGTGTCTGCTCGTCTGCCCGTTGCAACCACGACCGTTGCCATACAGGCCACGATCATGGCTCACATATAAGTCTTTTGTCCCCATCATGGCATTCAGGCCATGATCGTGGGCCATTCGTGGGTTGTTGTTTCAGCCTAAATGTCCCTAAAACTCCTCCGTTCTTTGATATTGACCCTGAAATAGTAGCAAACACATCAAGGTACCTAAAAAACATAGTAATTAAGCTCAAAGACTTATACTAACCTATAAAACACTTAAAATATAAATAATTAACACACTAACACAATTCTAACCTAAACACATACTAAATGATTAAATTAGCAGCTAAACACATATCAAACTATGCCCTAAAACACGATGCAAGTTACACTTATCAATAAGTGAGCTAGAGAGCATGAGAATAAGGAGACATATAACTAGTTACAAAAAGTTCATTTTTTTGTCTTTAATGCATATCAGGACAAGGGTAAGACAACAATTCAAAAAACTAAAACAAAGAGGAAAACACAGTTAAAAACACATGAAAGAGTTCGATCAACCAAAAAGATAAGAAGTAAAGTCCAATTGAGAACCTTTGGACCTAAAGCTAGACTATCAAGTTTGTTATATTCATATATGTCTTTAATATATGTCATGCAGTCCTATGTGCAATATGTTTTGTATTTATTATCATATGGATAAACCCATGTATAAGGTCTTTTATATTTATGGTCTTATAGATACCCTCATGTGTAAATGCCTTTTCTACTTATAACCATATTGTCAAATATATATGAAATGTCTTTTTAGGTCATATCATTAACATCGTAGTATAATGTTTCTTTTGTTTAAGCAATGTGTGGTCATATTCATATATAATGCCACTTTAGTTTGAAACAACATTTTATGAATATATATTTGAAATTTTACAATTATGTATATTTATTAAATTTGAATAACTAATTACATGAAGAACATTGTAGTATTACATATAGATTAAGTAAAGCATTAGCTCATTTTATTAGTTTAGGCAATAAAGTTCATACATTTTCTATCTATTACAACTACTTATATAAATCATCTATAATCTTTAGTCCTAATACATATAGATTCCAATGGAAATAGTATATATAACCCAATATAATATTATCAAACCACATAACTAACTAAATTACTATCATCTCCCTTACATTCATTGAAAGTCGTTAACATGTTTTTTTACTTAAGCTATTTATGACATCTACACATCTCATAGTAAAATTTTCATTATTCTACTCAAAGAGGTTGCAATATTATTTTCCTTAACATAAACAATGAAAAGAGTTATCAATTTACTCATGAGTTTTTTACGATTTATTAAATTATATGTATAGTTTCTCCTATATTTCAGATATCCAAATAATCCCTTTTAAAGGTTATTTACTATTTAAGAAGTTTGTAAAAGGATCCTCCAATCCACACTTACATTATGAAAGGACACACTTACAGTTATGGCTGTAGATGATTATATAGAACAATACCTAACTACCCAATATTCAGTACCTATAATATGCATAAATATAATCAATATTGTAGTGCATTCTTGTAAGAGATACACATGCTTCAATGGATATTAATTTGTTTTTTCTTATCTTATATCAATAACATATATAAACCTTTAATTTATATAATTTATGCATCATTTTTATAATCAAATTATCTTTTAAGATGATTTTTTGTATATGATTTACAATATGAAGAGTAGAAAATTTCCTTATATATTGAATAATCATCATTTTTGTTGAATATGGTTAAAGAAGCTTAAATCTCTTCTTCAATAAAAAAATTTTCTCCATTACCATTTTAGAAACATTTCCATGATTATAATTTATTTTTCACTCCCTTAAGCACTTGTCTACAAAATTTTGTGACCTGTTGAGGATCGAGTCAACAGAAGAATTCTATATAGTGAAGGATTACTATAAACAATTGATATATCATTAAATCTTTAAACATATGCACGAATTTTCCTTCCAAATCATTGTAATACAAATTCGAGTGAATAAAAAAGTAAAAACAACTAAGCTTTCAGGAATCAATCCAAAGAGATGATTGTGTGATAAATAAGTGTTTCTAGTTGTCCTAAATTTCCTATTCTTATTAGTTATCTTTCTTTTAAGCTGATTTCTTAACAAATTTAATATTTGTAGTATGGAAAGATTTTTTTTATTAGAATCCCTCCATTTAAATCGTTTCCTAAAAGGTTATAATCATTAATACTTGTCATCATATGGTTGTACTCAAGTTGTTTCCCATTATGGAAACCATTAGCAATTTCCCGTATACCTCATTGTTTTTACCCTAATACCCTAACAAATTAAAACCCTACTTATATGAATATTAAAAACAATTGATGTTTAATAGTTAATGTTCCAATTAATAAGGTTTAACTACCTTCAATGTTCTAATTAATAAGGTTTAACTAACCCCCCCATAACAAAACAATCTCCCAAAACTAAGAAGAGTTTTCATAATTACTCGCAACCAATATCCACTCTCGACGATTGATGGTTTGATCAGCTACAGGGATCCAAGGTGTATTCAAAGTGTTGGGTCCCGTCGAGAATTCGCCCATGGGCTACTCGAAAGGTTACCGGCCCACACCAAAGGAACTGTCCGCTTTGGTTATGTCGAGAATTGACCGACGCAGCGGCTACTCGAACCCATAACCTCACGGTTTTCTTTACGCCTCTTACCATTGAGCCAGTTGGGCGAATTCTCGACGGGACCCAACATTGTGCCCTTTATTTCATTGAAAATTTTGAGTGATTTTCTGCTGCAAATTATTTTCCAACAAAGGTATTAAGGGTTGATTTAACATACTCTTATTCTTTCATGTCATAAAACATTATCCTCATTGTAACAGATTTTGGATCTGAAATCTTCCAAACTGAGAATATGTCCAAAAAGATTTTCAATATATCATACCATCTAAGGAATGTTCCCCTGTCATTACGTCGGTTGCTACCCAGCTTAGTTGTTGTAAACTCTTCAGAAGAGATTACTATCCTTACCAAACTGCAGATAGCAAACCAGATAAATCTTAGAAAACCTTTGATGCTTTGGAGAGTCCGTTCTGCTACCTCCATCGGCTGGCCTTGATTTTCCTTATGTTTCTTTTGTGACAGATGATTTAAGAGTAATTTAGGTGTTAGTGCTGACACTTCTCTTTGAGGCAAAGCTTCTTTTCTTGCCTTTTATGTTAGATTGACATGGAGACCTTGATTGTACAATTTGTTGAGATTTATTTGCATAGCCTCTTAATACCTACATGGCAAAAGAAAACAAAAACAAAAGCAACAGCCTGAATTTACGTTTAACAAAAACAAAATGTATATGTTTTCTATATATTTTTGGCATATAGAAAATGTATAGCTGAACCTGTAAGTCTTCAAGTTTGTTTAGTATGATGCTCTTTACAAGAATATACTTGACTTGGTATTACTGAAGCTATTCAGGTTTAACTATGAGTTAT
>JAOQMP010000009.1:25272731-25292363 GCA_027563575.1 Erythroxylum pedicellare | reverse complement strand
TAAGAGTGTTTGGAAGTTCTAAACTTATAGAGATAAAGTTAAAATGAAAGTGATTGAAAAAATGAAGTATGAAGTGAATATATAGGTGAAGGAAGGGTAAAATGGTAAAAATTTTAGTTAAAAATTGCATGGACAGTTTTACCTTGCCACAGGCCACAATCATGGCCTGCATTAATCCACCAATTTCCAATTTTTTTCTTCTTTTGTCCTTCTACACATTCCAGAGATCACTTCCTAACTCTTTTATGGCTCTTTCACTTTTCTTTTTTTGTTTAGTTCCTCGATCATCTATCTTATGTTAAAGTCTTATGCCTTCCCGACCCTATTTGAAATGAAATAACCTAACTCTGAAATTTAAACTATCTAAACATTAAAGGAATTAACAATCCATGGGTTACCTCCCATGCAGTGCTTCTTTTAATGTCGGTAGCTCGACTCTCTTTTTTGGAAACTCAACATAATCAATTATGAGTGGCTTACTTCTACCTTTTTCATTCAACATCACTTTTGTAGCTTGTAAGTAAGCTACATATTGTAAAATAATCTAAAGGAAAATTTTGATAACATTATGAAAACTGACTAAGCTCAGTAATGTCCTTTTTTTGAGCGAACAGTTAATAAAACAAGGAATAACAAAACTCCCTAAATCTTCCATAGAATCCAGCAGTTTGCCCGGTAAGAGGGTGAGTTGTTGTCTTCTTAGTTCTTCCTTATTCGCCCTCATCTCCTCTTCTTCTTTATCTTTTTGAACAGAGACTTCCATAGCTTCTTCAAACTTGATGTCCATTGTCAACTATTCTTCGTCCTCTCATTCCTTAAAAGATTTGAACACATCACTTTTTTTAAATGCGTCACCCTCCTCTGGATTCTTTAATACATCATTCATGTTGAATGTCACATGGTCATCACAAATTCGAATGATGAGGTTCTCTTCATGGACATTGATCTATGATTTTTTAATGTTCAAGCATGGTATACCAAGATCTAAAGAATAATAGGGAGAGTTGTCATTATTTTCTTCATTATCTTTCCTCATCTCTTGGTCTTCTACAAGATAGGGTTCAGCATGGTCTTCCACTGGTTTTTCTTGTTCTTCCCCATTTTTAAGTGTGATAGCCTCATATTGCTCTCGTTGATGCAATTTCATATTACTAAAAGAGTGTTCCATAATTCTCTTACAAAATTCACGAGAAGGATGTCTCAGTTGAATCTCCAGGTTGTGAATAGAAGAGGCATGATTTTTTGTTACTCGAGTCTATTCTAGGTCTCTTCCATGTTTGTTAACTTATCCATGATTGTATCTAATTTGGAATCCCATGAGATGGACTCATCTTGCTGACATCAAAATAGGTCTTGATGTCCCATGTGAGTACTTACATTATTAGACCACTAGAAATTTGGGTGGTTCTGCCACCCCAAAGTGTATCTGTTCATATAAGAATGATGATTTCCCTAACTAAATTGGGGCTCATTGAAATCCACAAGATTCCTTTACTCCTTATAATATATATCCTCCATGATCATTCTTTCTTTCTCTTCTTACCATCTAGCTCTTAAGATTCCTCATTCTTGCCTTAGGATTTCCATATTGATGTGTCTCATACCTTGCATACAAACTTTCGTCCTTTTTTTCTTCATAAAAAATGGTGAAAAAGCCTTAGACTACAAGAATTAAACTAATATCTTCCCCGGTAATGGCGTCAAAAACTTTATCGGTGCTTTGGTTGTGTGTAAGTTTTAATTATTAACCCTCGATAATCGACAAGCGTACGGTTCATTAGCATAGTATCAAAGGTGTCGATCCTACAAGGAGGGAACTAATTTAATCCAAAAATCTAAGGCCATAAATAAATAATAGAAATTCAAGATACAACGAAACTAAAACTAGAATTTAATTCAATCAATCAAATTAAGAATCAAACATGAAAATACTATTTACTAAGTAATTGCAACACGCCCAAGAATCAATCGAAAGTAACTACCAATTGAGAGAAAGGGAAATTTACCTATCCATAATGCTAACCTAACTGATTATGAATTATCGGACTATTAGTTCTAGACTATCCTAGGGTTGATTACTCTCTCTCAAGTTATAATCATTAACCCTATATCATAAACCCTTATCAGATTACGGAGGTTGCAATCTCCCAATTCACAACCTATCCAAAACCCTAATTAGTTCTGAAGTTCTCTAATAAACTATCGAAAACTTCTCACAAATTACTGGTCTGATTTAATTCTAGTTTCTATTAAATCACCTAACTCTCGTTAGTTCAACTTAATCATTTTTCATTCGATTCACCCTCTCAGTTTATTATCGAATTATGCAATAGTATAATCAATCCACAATAATATCCAATAAACACATAAATAATTAGATTCTCATTAATTCAAGAATAAAATTTTGAAGGTGAGTTTAGAACATCCTCGACATTATAAATCTATCATCAACTGTTCATTCCAATTCTATACAATAATAAAAATAAAAAGAACAAAAAATACAATCTAAAATAGATGATAGGAGGCAGCAATGTTGAGAAACCACCTGATCTGGGAAGTACTTCGAGTCAGCTTCTTCTCCTCTTCTCTCTTCCTTCTTCTCTTCCTCTATCTCTCGATGATTTCCCTCTAGGGTTTCTTAAGGTGGAAAATGGAAAAAAGCTCCTTTTTTTACCTCTTTTGTTTTTCTTTAAATATCCTCTTGTGTTCTGGGTAACCCTACTTTTTTGGGGTCCAAAAGGTCTAAAAAATCCTTCAAAACTTGACTTTCTTGAGTGTCTGCGTGTCTTCCTGACACAGGCCACAATCATGGGCCATTGCCTAGGCTTCTGTCACGATTGTAGCATGTGGGCCAACTTAGGTTCTTTTGTCACGATCGTGGCATGGGCCAACTCTGGTGCTTCGATCATGACCGTGGCCTGACATGTCATGATCGTGGGTTGTAGTTTTAGCTCAAATATCTCTGAAATTCCTCCGTTCTTTGATGTTGACCCTAAAGTACTAGCAAAAACATCAAAGTAAAACATAATATTTAAGCTTAAAAACTTGTACTAACCCATAAAATACTTAAAAAATAAATAATTAACAAAATAACACAATTCTAATCTAAACACATACTAATGATTGAATTACGAGCTAAACACATATCAAACTATGCCCTAAAGCATGATACAATTTACACTTATCAATGTCTCCCCTAAAGAATCTCAAGCAGAGAATAGTTCAAGCATCTAGGAATGATGAACAACAATTTCTCATTCAGTGGGACATGGATGTACCCCCGACCTAGGAATTGAAGTGATACCTTCAAAAACATTACCCAAACTTTGACTTTGAGGACAAGGTCAATCTCAATGGGGAGGGTATTGTCATGACTACTAATCAAGAGGCGGGCAAAATGGAGTAGACACCTACAGAGGTAGTTATAAATGATGAGTTGGAAGAAAAGGATGAGGAAATATTCCAAAATAATAAGAATGGTACATAAGGATAGGTGTTGGATGATCCACATGTCAAGGAACGTCAAGAGGTAGTGGTGAGACATAGCACTTGGAACTACAAGCAATCTCTAAAGGCTAGAGAGAATGAGGGTATGTGAGTTGTAGGTGTATTGGGTTGAGGTTCGTGCGTATTGTGAGTTGATTTTCTCCTTATGTTCTTCTTTATTCCCTTTGTTCCTTCCTTTCTGAGTATTTCTTCTCTATTTTCTTTCAATATATGTGACTCTGTAGGTGTTGCTTAGACTTTAAGGCTCAATATTATGCATAAGCATATTTCAGTCTCTAATTAATATGTCTCTGGAAAATATTCTCTGTTTTCTTGTAGGTGTTTGTGATATACTGGAATTGTTTTATTATTTTCAAAATAATAAACTTAGTTTCCTTATATAGAGAAAAAAAAAACTCAACGATTTTTAAATAAAGATTTTAGCCAACAAATCTAGCTTATGAGATAAAATTAAAAAGGAGTTCTTCTTTGATTTTCATGTGAAAGGTTGGTTCTTTAAGACCATCGGCTTTAGTTTGATGATATGAAGTATGATTTGATCTAGTCAAGTTCTTGTGCTAATCTGTGACTTGTCTTTGATTGCCTGATCTATAATTCCTGAATGTAGATCTCTACTAAACTATCATTTGGTTTCTATCTTTTGTTTCACTTCATAATCAAGTTCCTTAACTAATGTTTGTGGGTGACTGCAAGTGAAGTAACTTATCCAGAATCAAGATTCAGATTTTGCTTTGTTGGGTGATGAATTATTTAATTTTTTATTCTTTTGGAGATAAAAGTAGTTAAGTTTTGTGGAAATTTTGGTTGACGATAATGTTAATTTGAAGTTTAGTTTTTACAAAATACATTTAAGATATATAGAGATTGTTGCGTCCTTTTATGCATAGAGATTGTTAAGATTATGGCCAATGCTCCTCTAATGCATGGATTGATGAAAAGAATATGCCCTTTTCTTCAACGAGATATGTAAGCAGGCAGTTCTTTTTTAGGATTAAATAAGAGATATGTAAACGTTGCTTTCCTTCTTTCTTGGCACTCTCACTCTCTTCCTTTTCCGCAACCCCCTCTTTTCAGGTATAGTTCTTGATTAATCAGTCTCTTCTGCTTTGTTGTTTTCTAGGTTTTGTTGGGTTTTCCAAATTTTATGTTCTTTATGGTTTTTTGCTTTTGATATTAGCTTCTTTGTTTGGTTTAGTGTTTAATGATTTCTGGGTTCGATTATGTTGATCTCTTTACATCTGATATTGTTGGGTTTATGTCAAGATTGAATTTTTATCCTTAATGATCTTATGGTTTCAGACGTTTTGTGTTTCTACATATTGAGTCAAAGTCGAGTTCTTTGATGCTTTATTGCTCTCTTATCATCAGAGTATTGGCACTTTTCAACAAATAAAGAGATATTATATTTCGTTATATTTTAGTTTTAAATTATATTTTATTTATGTATTTATTGTAATTTTATTTACATAATTTTTTTAACGTGCCAGTTTTACTTATTTACTCTTTAACCTGCATCACTTTTTTATTGTCACATCTGTATACGGGTCTATTGGAAATAGCCTCTCTACTATGTAGGGGTAAGGTTGTGTACTATCAGACCTCCCCAGACTTCGCTTCATTGCAGAACTTTGAACTAGGTGTGATGATGATAAAGACCTATTTAAAATGAATTTTGACAGCTATATAATTTTTAATTAAATTGCCAACATTCCACCTTAATTCAAAATTGAAAAAAAAAAGAACTTTCACGAGCGTGGAACACATATCTCTACAATTCTTTTCTTTATAGTACTTCTCTCCAATCTTCTCAATAGAGCACTTCTCTCTATTCTTTAATGTGAGCACTTATCTCATCACTTATATCTATAGAACACTTCTCTCTATGATGCGTCTTGGTGCACTTCTCACCAACTAGAAGAGATTGTCTTCTTCTATGAGAATCGTGCCTTAGAAGTTGTTGAACAAGTCAAACATTAAGAATTGTGCTTTAGAAATGTGTCCAGTTGAAGACCAATTTTTAGAATAGTTGTTGCTATTTTTTAGTTAATTATTGTTGTCTTTTAGGAACCATGCTGCGTTGTGAGTCCTGATATTTTGCTTATTTTTACTTAGCTTTTCCTTATTTCTCCCAAATTTTAGTTAAAGACTTTTGTTTTTAAAGCTCGACAAATGAAATTAAATATACGTTCTCTATCCGTTCTATGTTCTTTTTTATTTCCTTCAACCTATCCAATCTCTATTCTTCTTTTTTATTTCCTTCAACACATCCATTCTTTGTTATTCTTTTTTATTTCCTTCAAAGTGGTATTAGAGCTCTCTTCTTGAGGAACTTATGTAAAAAAAATTTCGATGGATTCAAAATCTCCTTTCACTGCATTTGCACCACTTGTGTTTAATGGAGTGGGCTATCATATCTGGGCAGCTAGGATGGAGACACATCTAGAGACAAATGATCTTTGGGAATCTGTTGAGGAGGACTATGAAGTTGCTCCTTTGGTTGCAAATCTAACCATGGTACATATTAAGAATCAAAAGGAGAAAAAAAAAGTCTAAGGCTAAAGCTAAATTATTTGCTATCATCTTATAAGAAATCTTTGTCAAAATTATAACAAAGAAATCAACATTTGAGGTTTGGAATTTTTAGAAAAAAGAATTTAAAGGATAAAAGAATCAAGGGAATGCATGTTCCCAATTTGCTCAAAATATTTGAACTTCAATATATGGAGGATTCGGATACTGTTAAAGAGAATAATTCTGACAGATTACTCAACATTGCCAACAAAGTAAAATTACTTGACTCCGAATTTGCTGATTCTAAATTAGTCCATAAAATTCTTGTAACAGTCCCTGAAAGGTTTAAAGCAACCATTTCCTCATTGAAAAACATTAAAGATCTATCAAATATTAGTTTGGTAAAATTATTGAATGCCTTGCAGGCTTAAGAACAACGAAAGGTTATGAGGTCTGAAGGTTTTATTAGAGGAGCATTATCAATCACATTGCAAACAAACTAAGGAGGAAATTAGAAAATGAAGAAAAATAAGAAGGAAACCTCGGGGTTAGATTCTGCTAACACAAGAAGAGGAAGCAAAAATGAGTATCCTCTTTGTAAACATTGTGGAATTAAGGGTTATCCATCCTTCAAATACTGGAGAAGACCTAATGTTAGAAAATGGGGCACCACCATAAAGTCTGCAAGCAAAAGAATGAGACTCAAATCTATTTGCACCAGAAAAATGTTACCCTAATTGCAGATTAGAAAGAGGAGAAGCAACTCTTTGTAGCAAGTTGTTTTGCAAAACATTGTTTCTATTTATGTCAATAATCTGCTTGTGCAATCATTGTTTCTATTTATGTCAATGATCTTTTAAGCACAGGAAACATTCAAGAGCTCATTAATTAATTCAAGTCTGAAATGCTTAAGGAATGAGATGACAGATTTGAGATTGATGACCTATTTTTTGGGCTTGGAAGTAAGACAACTGAGAAATGACATTTTGATCAATCAAAGAAAATATGTCAAGGAAAATTTAAATAAATTTCATATGGAGAGTTACAAAGCTACAGAAACTCCTATGCAAGAAAAAGAAGGTTTGCAAAGATGATGGATATGCCAAAGTGGATAAGAATATCTATAGAAATTTGATTGGTTATCTCATGTACCTAACAGCTTCTAGGCATGACATAGTGTAGACTATAAGTCTTCTCTCCATATTCATGCACTATGCAAGTGAAGAACACATGCAAGCTACTAAAAGTTAGATATGTTAAAGGAACTATTGATTATGGAATCAGGCATGCTAAATGTGATCAATTTCATCTGGTTGGTTTTTTTTTACAGTGATCAGGTAAGATCAGTTGATGCTATGAAAAGTACAACTGGATTTTATTTTAGTCTTGGTTTGGGCGTGGTTGGTGCTCAAAAAAGAAATAAGCTATTACTCAAAGTATTGTAGAAGTTGAATTCATAACTGCAACTGATGTAGCAAATCAAGCCATATGGTTGAGGAACATACTTCACGATCTAAGTTTGAAGGTTGAAGCAGTGAGAATCAACATAAATCTTTGTTAATAATCAGGTTGCCATTTCAATCTCCTTAAATTCAGTGTTTCATGGCAAGATCAAACATTTTAAGATTAAAATTTTCTTTCTTAGAGAGATTCAGAAAAAAGAAGTTTCATTGATTTATTGGAGATCGAAAGATCAAATTACTGATGTATTCACCAAAGCCTTATCCATAATCAACTTTGAAAAATTGAAGAAAAAGATGGGAGTCTACAGCTTCAAAGGCAAGGAGGAATGTAAGAATCACGCCTTAGAAGTTGTTGAACAAGTCAAACATTGAGAATTGTGCTTTAGAAATGTGTCTAGTTGATGACCAAGTCTTAGAATAGTTATTGCTATTTTTAGTTAACTATTACTATCTTTTAGGAACCATACTGTGTTGTAGGTCTTGATATCTTGCTTATTTTTACTTATCTTTTCCTTATTTCTCTTAAATTTCATTTAAAGACTTTTGTATTTAAGCAAGATCGACAGATGAAATAAAATACACGTTCTCTATCCGTTCTCTATTCTTCTTTTTTATTTCCTTCATCTTCAATCACTTACACTGTATTTGCTTATTCATCATTGTTAAACTTGCAATCCTTTTGCAAATGTCTAAATCATTTACACCAAAGCATTGAGACTTCCCTTTATGCCATCAATCTTTCTCTTCATCACTAAACTTCTCACAATGGACATATTGAGGAATGTTTCCTTTCTTTTTTAATGACGAAACCTCTTGCTTGATAGGCTCCATCCACCATCTTTTCACTTTCTTGTTTTCTCATTGACCTTCTTTGCTCTTGAGCTTGTAAAGCATTAATTAGTTCTGACAATGATATTTGCCTGATGCCCCCCAAGTCTTCAAGAGACGAAATTTTAGCCTCAAACCTTTTAAGTAAACTTATCTAGAATCTCTCTACAATCTTGCTATTAGATAACACTTCTCCCATAAGTTTGATTTTATTTACCACCACCATGAGCTTATATGAGAAATCTTGAATTGTCTCCTTCTCATTCATTTTAATAATTTCAAAATCTCTTTTGAGATTTAAGTCTTGCATTCGCCTTATCGCAGTATTCCCTTAATATAGCTCCTTCAATATGTCTTATGCCTCTTTAGCTGTTTCAAAAGCCATAATTCTTATGAAAATTGACTCAAATATAGCAGCATGTATTTTAGATAAAGCTCTTGAAGCTTTAGCTTCTTCATCTTCATAAGCTCTAATTTAATTGAGTGTCGAATTATTACATAAAGGAGGTACATGTCTTTCACCTTGTACCCACTGCCATAGACCAAGACCTCCTAAGTGAACTTTCATTTTGACAGCTCATACTTGATAATTTTCACTGTTGAAAACTGGGGGTGAAAGAGATGATGAGTTGAAGGAAGCCATGGAAAGGAAGAAAGCTTTGGCTAGATTTTCTCTTAATCACTCATAGGTTCCTCAAGATCTTTGAAGGCTCTGCTATTATGTAAGAGTTTTTTTCTAAAGTAGAAAAACATGTATAAGATAAAAGAATGTGTAACACTAGAGTTGTTTTATTACATTCAAAATAATGAACTTGGTTACCTTATATAGGCAAAATACAAAAAACTCAACAATTGTTAAATAGAGATTTCAGCCAACAATTTTAGCTTATGAGATAAAAGTAAAAGCAAACTAAAGATTAGGGAAGTCAAAGGGTCAGGCCACCTTATACATTTTTTAAAAAAGTGTAAAAAATTACATTATTTTTAAAGTTATGGCTCGACCTTGGCAGATGGTCTAGTCGGGCCAACCCAAATCATAGGTGGGCTATGGCCAAAATTAACATCCCTGCTAAAGACTTGTTCAAAAGAATTTTTGATGCATATAGAATTTTGAATTAAATTCCCAGGACTAGCGTTAATGGATAAGTAAAGCTGACATGCCCAAGTTCAATGTCACCCTTTATGTCTTCTAATGTTATCCCTAACTCATCACTCAGGTCTACACTCGATATGCGATCTATAAATGAAAAGACAGAAGCAATAGCGATCTTTGCATTGGAAGAATCAGAAGCCAAAGTGCTTGTACAAGTCATTCCTAATATTACCTTTGTTAAGGAAAAAAAGGCATGCAAATCAAAACATCAGTCTTAAGTATCACATAATCATTGGATGTTTTGGGCTTTACATATTTAGGCAAATACCTAACAGGTGTGAAATATCTTACATGAAAAACATCCTAGAATCTTATAATCCCATTTTGAACTAGTCGAGTTCTAGCATAGAAGCTGGTTGCATAGAAATAGAAAGAAACAAGATACTCTAAATCCAAAGCCACTAATGACTCGTAGCTCATTCCTGTCCTCAAGGTGCCTTCACATTTCCTTTAATATAATTGCATTACCTTCTCCTTAGCACAAAACAAAGCAATTATTCTTGTGCTCTCAACTGCATCACTAATAACTTGGCTTGCTTCCTCATACATTACCTGCCACCACTTACATTAGTTTACTTATATAATAATCATCAAACAACATTGCAAATTCCCAAAAATCTTACAAGCAAGTTTATTTTCCTACGAACATCGATCCATAGCAACAATAGATTCTACTATCTTTAGTTCACAGGTTTACAAATTTTAATTGTGATAGAATTGAAGGTTGGACAGTTAGCTATATTACAAAGCTTAGGAACTGAATGCTTACATGAACTTTAATTGAACAATTACAAGGATGCCTACCAATGGAATTAAAACAAGGATCATTAGTGTTAGCTCCCATGTTGCTGTAAAGGTAATAATCAAAGCTACAACCATTATAGCTAATTTTTGAACAATTTTAGCTAGTGCATCTCAGATAAGATCACAAATTTTTGTGGCATCAACTGAAAGCCTAGCACCAATTATACTGTTAAGATATATATTATGTATCTTATTATTAATTTTGACATTATTTGGTATTTGGATTTGAATAGTTTCAAATCATAATTGAGATGGGATTTGACAATGGTTATCTTCTGATTAATTTGATTATGGTAGCAAAGTTGTCATGGGGTTCATGTGTCATTTTTGGTGTGAATAAAATAAACGACAATTTCTAGAAGCTAAAATCTTACAGGCTATCTTGGATAAGAATGGTAGCTAACTGAATGGAGAAAAAATCTATCTGGTGAAAACTCCTTGAGTATTATGTGAAAATATAGCTGAATGGGTCTTCTACCAAAACATTTCTTCTTAGTCTTATGTTGTTGATGCTTTTTATGGTTGTAGCTATGTTTTTGTTTTTGCTTTTGTTTTTTTTGCTTTACATGAATTAGTTGGGCAATTTTAATTTGCACTTCAACGTCATTCAAGTCACATTGGTTGGTTGAGTCTTTGGTCATAGGTCTTCCTTGTGTAGTTGTTGTTTATGTTTTTCTGACTGCGGTGTATGTCTTCTACTGTGACTTGTTTTGGGTTGGTGTGTAGTTGATGTGCTTAACAGCTAGGTCTTCTTTTGTTTTACATTGTTGATGGATTTTTTGCTGAGAGCTCTTAGATTTGTGGTTGTCAATTGGATTGGAATACATCACTACTGATTTTACGTTTATAATTAATCCATCATGTTGTTGGTTTTTCTGTCAAAGATCACGTCTATATAGGTTGAACGGTATCGTGAGTAATCCAGAGACTGTACGTGCGTGACTCTTACATTTTTTTGTTTTTGTTGGCTGTATGATTTTTAGGAATTCCAATTGTGAGTTTTTAGCTTTGTGATTGTTAAGTGGATGGAAGGATTGATGTGTTGATTTTATGTTAACAAGAATTCCATCTTGGTGTTGCAGCTTTTATTAATTGATTAGTTATATGTGACTCACGACTGGGTTATTTTATGGATTACATTTATCTTCTACTGAAGATTGGCTATTGGCTATACTATTGATGTGATTACTGCTTCGTGAGTTGGCATTGGAATCTGTGTGAATCAACCTATAGTGTGTGATCACAACTTTCAGATCTATTTTAGTGGAGCTGAACCTATCGAGAATTTGTTCTTCTTTTCTATCTTAAGAGTATTCTGTTTTGTTTTTAGTTATTTAATCACCTGAGTTATTCGTTTATTATTCTTTCATTAAAAGATTGTTAAGAAAAATCCTCTATTGAGGTTAGCATGAGTTGTTCATATTATTGGATGTGAAATACTTTCACAGGTTGTGAGGACGAAGGATAGTGTTAAGGGTTGAGCAGTATCATCTCAATAAAGTCTTGTATTAAACTATTGTTGTTAGTGAAAATATTAAACTGTGTGGCCTTGCAGACGTAGGTAAGATATGTCGGGCTGCATTAACAAATTTCTAGTGTTGATTTGTTAGTTTGTGTTTAATTGTTTTTTGTTTTTGACTGTACTGGAAACGATTGCTGAAAAATCTGAAAGTTTGCAAAACCATTACAACCTAAGGTTTTTCAATTGGTATTAGAGCGGGTCATCGAATCAGAACTTGATACATCAAGTTAGTGCAAATCCATGTTTCGTAATTATGACTATAAGAGAAGGGGCATCAATCATCATTCCATCGTTGTTAGATGGTTCAAATTATCCTACATAGAAATCACAGATGAGAGTATTCATTCAGGCATAAAGAATAAAAGCATGGAACTCAGTTTTAAATGGTTGGATACATCATATGACAACTGATGAAAAAGGAGAAGCGGTGTTTAAAGATGCATTTGAGTGGACAAGGGCTGAAGAAGAGAGAGCATTTGGAAATTCTTAAGCCCTACACACCATCTTCAATGTAGTTGATGAAGGTTGCTTTGCTATAATATCAGCTTGTGAATTGGTGAAAGAAGTGTGGGACACTTTGCAAACTATATGAAGGATCAAAATCTATGATAGCCTCAAAACTTTAGATGTTAGCTGTCAAATTTAAAGAGCTGAAGATGGATGAGAGTGAAACCATTGGAGACTTCCATGAGAGAGTGCGTGACATAGCAAACCAAGAACATCAACTCGGGAAGAATTACCTTAACCTGAAACTGGTTAAGAAGACATTGAGATTGTTGCCTCCGAGGTTCATACTAAAAATTGTTGAAATTTCTTATCGGGTACATAAGGTCAAAATTTTACAAGTTGTTGCAAATGTTGTTTTAAAAGGATCAAAACCAAAACTCTAGACACTCTCTATTAATTTCCAGTAATAACCTATGTTACCAAAACATACTTAAGTTAAAAAGGGTCAATTATAAGAACAAAGACATAATGAAGGAAAGATAAGAAATTGTCCAAATTCACAGTTAGTTGCTACTTTTGAAGAAACTGTTCAGATTGAGGATAAGTCAGTTGCTTCAGATGAAGAAATCAACCAGACAATTGATGAATGAGATAATGTGACGAGGAATAAGCCCAAGTTTGGACTTTTTCGAGGGGCACAAGAACTACCTGCTTTACATTTTTTAAGTATAGTTTGATGTTGCTTTTAAAAAATAAAAAAGAGGCTCGAAAGAGTTATCATTTAGTCTTTCTAAGTTTTTATTTATGGGTTTTCTAAGGTTCAGTTGACTGAAGTGTACATGAGGCTCTGCTTAATGATTTGTGAATTTTTCTTTTGAATTTTGATCTACGGAGTTATGTCAAGAATATGTTGATGCTTAATTAGAGATCTATAAGAAGATTTGAGTTTTCTATGATTCGAATTTTTCAAGTTTTATCTTGATTTCTCTCTATATCATGGGTTGTGATTAAGTTTGATTATGGTTCGTTGAATGCATTTTGGAGGTTTATAAATTTTAGCAGTCTTATGAAGATGGAACTGTAGTGAGCAATGATATGTTAGCATATGTATTAACTAGTAGTAAATTGTCATCTTGGCTTTCTGCTATTGCACTACATGCTTATGATTCTTTTGCTACTAATTTTTATGCTTCTTTATTCACAGAAATTGATCACATTGAAGACATTCTTCCTTTTGGCATTGTTTTATCCCAAGGGGAACATATCATATTGTTTTTGGTGAATGTTCCATTCAGGGGGAGATTTTAAGGTATATGCACTACTATTCATCTTTTTTTTTTGCATCTTTTTTTTTGCATCTTTTGGTCCCAAGGATGAGAAATTTGGATGATTGGATTATTATTTCATTGGATGTTTCTTGAACTTAACAAACTTGATGTTATGTGAACTTGAAAGTCATTTAGAAGTTATTTGGAATTAAGGGGGAGTCTTTATAGTTTGTGAATTCAATATTATATGCCCAATTATCTCCTTTTTGGGGGAGTTTTGACTATGTGACAAATAATATCAAAAATGGGGAGATTGTTAAGATACATATTATGTATCTTATTATTAATTTTAACATTATCTGTTATTTGGATTTAATTAGTTTCAAATCCTAATTCAGATGGCATTTGATAATGGTTATTTTTGTTTAATTTGATTATGGTAGCAAAGTTATCATGGGATTCATGTGTCGTTTTTGGTGTGAATAAAATAAATGACAATTTCTGGAAGTTAAATTCTTATAGGCTATCTTGGATAAGATTGGTAGATGATTGAATAGAGAAAGAAATATATCTGGTGAAAACTTCTTGAGTATTACGTGAAAATATAGCTGAATGGGTCTTCTACCAAAACTCTTCTTCTTGGTTTTGTATTATTCAAGTTTTTGGGAGTTGCAGCCGTGTTTTTATTTTGGTCCTTGCGTGAATCAGATCGGCAATTTTAATTTATACTTCAACATCATTCAAGTTACTTTGGTTGGTTAAGTCTTTGGTCATGGGTCTTCCTTGTACAGTTGTCGTTGATGTTTTTTTGGCTGCCGTGTATATCTTTTGTTGCGACTAGTTTTGATCTGGTGTGACGTTGATGTTCTTCACAAGTGGATCTTCTTTTGTTTTACATTATTGATGGATTTTCTGCTGAGAGCTCTTATATATGTGGTTATTGACTGGATTGGAGTGCAGCACTGTTGATTTTATGTTTATAATTAATCCATCCTATTGCTAGTTTTTTTGTTAAGGATCACGTCTATGTCGGTTGAAGGGTATCATGAGTAATTCAGAGATTGTACGTGCGTGACCCCTGCATTTTTCTATTTTTGTTAACTGCATGATTTTTGGGAATTTTGGTTATGAGTTTTCATCTTTGTGATTGTCAAGTGGGTGGAAGGACTAATGTGTTGATTTTATGTTGATGAGAATTCCATCTTGGTGTTGCAACTTTTATTAATTGATTGGTTGTAGGTGACTCACAGCTGGGTTGTTTTGTGGATTGTGTTTATCTTCTACTGAAGGTTGGCTATTGGTTGCACTATTGATGAGGTTACTGCTTTGTGAGTTAGTACTGGAATTTGTGTTAATCAGCCCATAGTGTGTGGTGACAACTTTCAGATCTATTTCAGTGGAGTTAAACCTATCAGGAAGTTGTTCTTATTTTCTATCTCAAGAGTATTCTGTTTTGTTCTTAGTTATTTAAACTTGAGTTATTCATTTATTGTTCTTTCATTAAAAGATTTTTTAGAAAAATTCTCTGTTGAGGTTAGCACGAGTCGGTCGTATTATTGGGTGTGAAATACTTTTACAGGTTGTGAGGACGAAGGATAGTGTCAAGGGTTGAGTAGTATCGACTCAGTAAAGTCTTGCATAAAACTATTATTGTTAGTGAAAGTATTAAATTGGGTGTGGCACTATCGACATTGGCAAGATATGCCGAATTGCGTTAACAAATTTCTAGTGTTAATTTGTTATTTTGTGTTTAATTGTATTTTGTTTTTGCTTATGCTAGAAATGATTGCCAAAAAATCTGAAAGTTTGCAAAACGATTACAACCCACGGTTTTTCATATACCACTAAATTTTTCAGGCTCATCAAACCATCCTATCTCCGTGTTAACCACCTTCTCAAAGCATAATGATATGATGTGTTGGATTACGTTGTAACCAGCCACTGCAAACGGATATGTTCTCATTGGATATAGATAGTGTAAATGATACAATGCCTAGTGTCATAAACATTAGCGCCCAGAAACTTGTATCTTTTCTCATCTCGTGAGGAGGCTCATAAAATGAACTTATCACTATAGAAATTATTATGTCAAAGAGTGGCAGTATTGTACCATTGACACATGCTATAATAGTGCCAGTATATGAACTAGTAGTTCTAGCTTGTTTAAAGAAACGAGGCGTCTGATTGGACCTCTTCAGCTTCTTTACTCAGTGGAATACTTTATGATTCTTCAGTAAAGTTTTCAGGGGCATCAAAGCCTTTAGGTAAACCAAATACAAATTGGAAGGGGCTTTGGTTACTAGATCTGAATGATCTGCTGTTGCTACTTCTGGAACGTGTGAAGGAACTTCTTAAGCTTGACGGTCTGAACGATTCTTAGTGAGTTTCTAGACGTGAAGCTTGTTCTATCTCTTTATTTACTTCTTGTAGACATATAAGCTGAGAGTATGCTCCATTAGGATCTTCACACAGTTCTAAATGTGATCCTTTTCAATCACAAAACATTATTAGCAAATAATTTTTTGGTGCTGTATAATCATATAGATACTTCAAACCTTTTATATTCTAATTACTATTATATAGTCATAAGTATGTAGGATTCCTCTTTCGATTAGGCTGAAGATGATGATTTGGAGGAACTATTACAGGGATGAACAGGCTTATCTAGCATTTGTACTATCATAATGTAAAGCAATAGTTAAAGAAATTGCCTTTTTCAACTATCTTTCCTCTATGAATGACGGCAATTAAATTATCATTCCTAACATTAGTCAAGCGATGAGCAACTATAACTGTAGTTCTGTCCACCATTATTTTGTCCAATGTTTGATGAACTATGTTCTCAGATTCTGCATCCAATGCACTCGTAGATTCATCTAAAAGTATAATTTGAGGGTCTTTTTGTTAGGACTGATAGGGGTGGGGACAAAAAGGGGAATAAACCTAGGATTTGGAGAGTGTACTCGAGGAGAAAGAAAGAGGATAGAGGGGGGAGTTAGTTAGTCAGTTAGTAATAGATGAGCTGGCATAACTGAATAGTGAGAGAATGGTGAGAGGTCTAGTTTTATGTGGGAAGGAACGAGGAAGGCAGTAGGGAGAAGAAAGGAATGACATTCTATGCAGAGAGAATCCATATTCTCCCTGAGGAGCATTTCTAGCTCTGGTATAGGAAGTGGTTTGCAAACTAACTTTGTAACAACAATGTTAAACACTGGTTATATTCAATAATATACTCACCTCTAGCATATTCATCTAGAGCTTTCTATCATTGGTTCGACCTACCGGATACATCAGGAGGAGCGGAATCTAATTGTCATTCATGCCACCTAAGATGTCCGAGAGAGTAGATGTACTGGAATCTCGTATGGCAAGTTTGGAGGTTGGAATAGAAGACATTCAATCATCCATGTGATTGGTGATAGGGGAAATGCAATGGGCATTATTACTGGAGATGAGTAAGATGATGGGTAAGAGACCAGAGGAAGGATAGGGGAGTGATACAATAAGGAATGGGCAAACGCCGTCTGGTGATAGGATTAATCAACATCCTCAATAGTCCAGGCAACTGTGGGAATCCTCTGCTGATATGTATAAGTACAAAATGTTGGTACATAAGGTGAAGCTACCCATGTTCAATGGGTCTGATCCTGTGGGAGGGATCACCAAGGTAGAAGTGTATTTCAAGGTTCATAATACTTCAGACGAAGTAAGGATCAAACTAGCCCTTTTAAGCATGGAGGGCTCAACCATCCACTAGTTTCATCTTTTGAGGGAAACGGAGACAGAACTGAGTTGGGAGACGTTTAAGAAAGCATTAATAGATTGTTACGGAGGAAAGAGGTTCGAGAATCCTTACAAAGAGCTTTCTGACCTACGACAAATTGACACTGTGGATGAATACATCGAAGCTTTTGAATTCATCTTGTCTTAAATGGGTCGACTTCCAGAGGAGCAGTTTATGGGATATTTTATGAGTGGGTTGAGATCGGACATTAGGAGAAGGGTGCACACATTCAATCTAGTGAATAGGTATCAACTGATGAAAGTAGCAAGGGATGTGGAAAAAGAAGTGAGCGGTGAGGAGAGCTGGGTGTCACGACAACGTCCATAGAGTTTACGTCGAGAGGGCAACTTTAAGAACCATTTTCGAGTTAACCCGAATCGACTAGAACTGGGTCACTCAAACTTCACGGGTCCAACGTATATGGCACGAGAATATGGAGCAGGTCAAACTCGAGAACCTCCTGGGTACCGACCCCATACCTAGGAATTGAATCGACCGCCCTTGACCACATAGGTGAGGAGAGCAGAGGGGGACAAGAGGCTACCGACTAAGAAGAATCGAGGGCTGTGTCATATCTCATATCAGGAACTTATGGACCGAAAGGCTAAAGGGCTTTGTTTTCAATATGGAGAGAGGTTTCATCCGTTACACCAGTGCGCCGAGAGATAGTTCCAACTACTGGTTCTAGACGATAATGACACATTAAACGAAGAAGAAGAAATAATAGCAGTGGAGGTGGAGGAAGAAGAAGATGATGATGTGGCATTAGAATGTAGGATCATGGGGGTCTTCAGAATGCACAATGCTCTGATGTCAAAAACCAAGACTATGAGATTGGAAGGAAAAATATTTGGGGTTCCCATTGTGGTACTGGTGGATAGTGGAGCTAGTCACAATTTCATCTCCCACGAATTGGCTACTGGTTTAGGATTAACTACAAAGCTTACCAAAACTTTAGGAATCAAGTTGGGTGATGGCCACAAGGTGATGACCAAAGGTAGATGTATAGGGGTTCCCATTCGGCTAAGGGAGTTGGACTTGAAGATAGAGGCGTATATGCTGGATTTGGGAGGAATGGATGTAATTTCGGGAGTTACTTGGTTATAGACTTTAGGGAAAGGCATAGTGGATTGGAAAGACATGACAATGTAACTCCAATATGCAAGTCAAAATGTAGAATTGTGTGGTAAGGCTGACACTAGGACGACACAGAAATAGGAGAATTTGTGTGACAAGGGTCCAGTACCTTTGCATAGTCTACTGGCAAGTTTACTGAATGTTGCGCCATCAGTGGATTTCGAGGAAATTAAGGAAAGACATTAGATGCAACTGGGCAGTAGGGAGCAGCAGGAGATGAATCAAGTTCTGAACATATTTCCAGAGGTATTCCGAGAGATTCAAGGATTAACCCCCCTAAGTAATCATTTTCACTCTATTGTCTTATAACCGAGATAAGGTCTAATCAGTGTGAGACCTTATAGATACCCTCATCATCATAAAGATGAGATTGAGAAAATAGACTCGGCAGATGCTACAGTTAGGAATTATAAGACCCAGTTCAAGGGCTTATTCCAGTCCCGTAATTTTGGTTAAAAAGAAAGATGCGTCCTGGCGAATGTGTGTAGATTATAGGGCCTTAAACAAGGTTACAGTACCAAATAAATACCCCATTCTGGTAGTGGATGAACTTTTAGATGAGTTGTACGAGGCTTATTTTTCTCTAAGATAAATCTTAAATTGGGGTATCATCAGATCAAAGTTATGGAGGACGATGTTCACAAAACCGCTTTTCGAACACATGATGGTTACTATGAGTTTCTAGTAATGTCGTTCGGACTAACCAATGCACCGACCACATTCCAATCGACAATGAATGACATTTTCAAACCTTTCCTTCGGAAGTTTTTTTTGACTTTTTTGATGATATTCTGGTGTATAGTGCTGATTGGAGTACTCATCTGTTACATCTATCCAATGTGTTGGAGGTGTTAAAACAGAATCAGTTTGTGGCAAATCAAGAAAAGTGCACTTTTGGGAGACAATCAGTTGACTATTTAGGTCATGTTATTTTTAGTGAGAGAGTAGGAGTTGACCCTACAAAAATTCAAAGTGTAGTAATTTGGCCCATTCCTTGAAATGTTAAGGGAGTGAGGGGTTTCCTTGGGTTGACAGGATATTACCATAAGTTCATCATGAACTATGGTAAAATAGCTAAACCGCTCGTGGATTTGACAAAGAAAGAAGGATTTCATTAGAATGCAAGGGCTTTAGAGTCCTTTAAGGCGTTAAAGAAGATATTGACTACATCGCCGGTATTAGCTCTCCCTAATTTTGCCCAACCCTTT
>JAOQMP010000009.1:25257076-25269852 GCA_027563575.1 Erythroxylum pedicellare | reverse complement strand
GTAGTGGATGAACTTTTAGATGAGTTGCACGGAGCTTATTTTTTCTCTAAGCTAGATCTTAAATCGGGGTATCATCAGATCAGAGTTATGGAGGACGATATTCACAAAACCGCTTTCCGAACACATGATGGTCACTATGAGTTTCTAGTAATGCCGTTCGGACTGATCAATGTACTGGCCACTTTCCAATTGGCAATGAACGACATTTTTAGACCTTTCCTTCGAAAATTTGTTCTGGTTTTTTTTGACGATATTCTGGTGTATAGTGCTGATTGAAGTACTCATCTGTTACATCTGTCCAATGTGTTGGAGGTGTTAAAATAGAATCAATTTGTGGTGAATCAAGAAAAGTGCACTTTTGGGAGACAATCGGTTGACTATTTAGGCCATGTTATTTCTAGCGAGGGAGTAACAGTTGACCCCGCAAAAATTCAGTGTAGTAATGTGGCCCATTCCTTGAAATGTTAAAGGAGTAAGGGCTTCCTTGGGTTGACGGGATGTTACCGTAAGTTCATCATGAACTATGGTAAAATAGCTAAACCGCTCATGGATTTGACAAAGAAGGATTTCATTGGAATGCAAGGGCTTTAGAGTCCGTTGAGGCTTTAAAGAAGATATTGACTACATCGCCGGTATTAGCTCTCCCTAATTTTGCCCAACCCTTTGAGATTGAATGTGATGCTTTAGGAAAAGGAGTGGGTACAGTGTTAATGCAAAATAGGAGGCCCATAGCCTACTATAGTAAGGCACTTTTAGAGGGGAATCTTTCTAAATCAGCGTATGAGAAGGAATTAATGGCCTTGGTGTTAACTGTGCACCATTGGCATCATTATTTGTTAGGAAGATCCTTCGTGGTGTTTTCAGATCAGAAAATCCTTCGATGCTTGTTGTAACAAAGGGTGACTACTACGGATCAGCAATGTTGGATGGCTAAGCTTTTAGGCTATCATTTTGAGGTCGTTTATAAACCTGGACCAGAAAATAAGGTAGCTGATGCATTATCAAGGATATATGATGAAGGAGAGCTGAAAACTATCATCTCTTATCCACAATAGATGGAGGGCCGAAACTTACAACAAGAGGTGCAACAAGACTCTACGTTATGTGGAATTATTAAGGATCTGCAGCAAAATCCTCATTCTAGACCTGGGTTTATATGGAAGCAAGGAGTCTTAATGTAAAATGGGAGAGTGGTGATTTAAGCTTCTTCAGTATACGTCCCAATTCTTTTAAAGGAGTTTCATTAGTCTCCGATGGGAGGAAATTCAAGTTTTCTAAGAACCTATAGACGAATCGTAAGTAATTTGTATTGGATCGGCATGAAAAAGTGTGTTCAGGAATTTGTCAAATCTTGTAACACTTGTCAGTGGTAGAAATATGCTGCCACATCCCCTGCAGGTTTGCTACAACCTTTTCCCATTCCGAATCAAGTTTGGGAAGACATTGCGATGGATTTTATTACTGAACTTCCTCAATCTAAGGGATATGAAGTTGTGTTGGTCGTGGTGCACAGATTGTCTAAATATAGCCACTTCATCCTACTAAAACACCCATATACTGCAAAGGTTATGGCTAAAGTATTCGTCAAAGAACTGGGTCGCTTACATGGAATACCACAATCCATCATCAGTGACCGTGATCCTCTGTTTGCTAGTATGTTCTGGAGAGAGTTATTTCATTTGCGAGGTATAAGGCTGAAAATGAGCTCCGCTTACCATCCAGAAACGGATGGACAAACAGAAGTCTTAAACCGGTGTTTGGAGACTTACTTAAGGTGTTTCACTTCAGAACAGCCTAGAACTTGGTCTTTTTGGATTGCATGGGCAGAATTGTGGTGCAATACCACATTCCATATATCTACGGGTTTAACCCCATTTGAGGTGGTTTATGGTAGGAAACCTCCTCCATTAGTGCGATACTCACAAGGGGAGACAAAAGTAAAGGCTATAGCTAGGGAATTATTGGATAGAGATGAAGCATTGAATCAACTTAAGTATAATCTGATCAGGGTGCAGCGGAAAATAAAGAAACATGCAGACAAGAAAAGGACTCATCAAGCTTTTCAGGTGGGAGAGTGGGTTTTCCTTAAGCTTCACCCCCATAAGCAAGTGTCAGTAATTAGGCATATTAACTAAAAGTTATCAGCCAGATTCTTTGGACCATTTCAAATTATGGAAAAGTATAGGGTTGTTACCTATAAGCTCAAATTACCCCCACACTCCAAAAATTCATTCGGTATTTCATGTATCCCAACTCAAGAAGGCTGTGGGAAACTATTCAGTGGAAACTACTCTACCTGAAGGGCTGGAGGTGAAATTGGAGGATATAATAGAACCAGAAAAGGTGTTAGCTAGCAGAGAAATCACTAAGGCAGGGACTTCAATCCGCCAATGGTTGATCCAATGGAAAGGCAAATCTGTGGAGAATACTACATGGGAAGATGAATTGGTTATTCGTTGCCAATTTCCTCAACACAACCTTGGGGACAAGGTTGTTCTTCAATAGGGGAGCAGTGTTAGGACTGATAAGGGTGGGGATAAAAAGGGGAATAAACCTAGGATTTGGAGAGTGTACTCGAGGAGAAAGAAAGAGGATAGAGGGGGGAGTTAGTTAGTCAGTTAGTAATAGATGAGTTGGCATAACAGAATGGTGTGAGAATGGTGAGAGATTTGGTTTTGTGTGGGTAGGAACGAGGAAGGCAGTAGGGAGAAGAAAAGAGTGACATTCTAAGCAAAGAGAATCCATATTCTCCCTGAGGAGCATTTCTAGCTCTGGTATAGGAAGTGGTCTGCGGACTAACTTTGTAATAACAGTGTTAAACACTGGTTATATTCAATAATATACTCACCTCTAGCATATTAAGCTAGAGCTTTGTATCACTTTTAATATCACTAGGCTATTGCTATTCTTTGCTTCTGTCCACCAGAAAGTTGAGTTCCATGCTCTCCAACCATGGTGTCAAGGCCCTGTAAATATACGAAACTTTCATTAAAGATCTTTAAAATAATCATAAAGTTGAATTTATCGTGATAATTGGATGGAAAGAAACCTGAGGAAGTTTATCAACAAATTTATTAGCATTAGCCAATAATGTTGCCTTTCTTATCTCTTCATTAGTTGCACCCTCTTTTCCATATGCAATATTGTCCCTGAGACTGGTCATAAACAATACAGGTTCTTGGCTGACAAGTCCGATTTTACCTCTAAGCCACTTAAGTTGCAAGTCTTTGAGGTTAATACCATCAATCAACACTTCATTAGCTAGTGGATCATAAAATCTTTCTATCAGACTGATCACTGTTGATTTTCCACTTCCACTATGCCCAACCAAAGCGGCAGTTGTCCTACTTAGGCTAAAAAGTGAAAATCCACAAAATATTTGCTCATTATGTTTGAAAGGATAGCTAAAATAAACATCTTTCAACTATATATCTCCACGCATGTTATCCAATGTTCTTCCACTTATTTCATAAACATCTATCTCTGGCTTTCTGTTTATGATCTCAAGCATCTTATATATTGTAGCTTGACCTATACCGAATGCACTTAAACAGGGCGTTATCTGTCCCAAGGACCTGCCAATTAATGTTTCAAGTGCAAGACACAATCAAATGTATAATTATGAAAGAATTTAAGACCGCTATCTTATGAGGATGTTACAGGTACGTGTTTCGTTCAGGAAAGTGTTTAAACAGGAACTTTAATAGTACGATTGAACTCACATGGAAGAAGTCAACATAACAATAGTAATGCTAATCACTTGGCCCCCGTTAAATCCTTTCTCCAATATTAATGTGCCTCTAAAAGATGGACTCCTCCAGATAGAGCAAACATCTAATAAAAAAGAAATTAGGATAAAAGGGACACATAAGATTTAATATGGAAAACCCCTTAATGAATATAGGAAAAAACCACAGACAAAAATAGAAAACTTTCCGGTATCGAAAACAAATATTACAAGAGGAAGATCTCACAATCCATATCAAGAATTAATACATAAGGTTATGGGAAAAAGATTTTAGGATATTTAAAACCTTAAACATATGCTACCTTAGATAGACTTAATGGAGGCTTCTATATTCTCTCTTTACCAATATGGGATTTAAGCCAACAATCTCCAACGTGGAGATTTGATTGAGAACCAATCAATCTTCATATCGTTATTTCCATCTTGTCATTTCTCTGCTGTCTACGTCGCTGCCAATCCATATAAGGATCTACACTATATGAATTTATTAGTGTTGATTGGCTTTGTTAGTGCATCTGCTAGGTTCTCTCTTGTGTGAATTTTCTGCATATCCACACTTCCATCTTCCACCACTTCACAAACTAAGTAATATTGAACTCCTATGTGTTTAGTTATGGAATAAAAGGTTAGACTCTTCGCAATATGCAAGGCACTCTGACTATCACAATATAAAGAGATGTTCTCCTGTCAGTGCCCAAGTTCCCCCAAAAACCTTTTTATCCATATCGATTCCTTGCAAGCTTGTGTAGCTGCCATATACTCAACTTCTGTTGTAGATAATGCTACAACTGTCTGTAGTTTAGACAACAGCTCACAGCTCCTTTTGTAATAGTAAACACGTAGCTTGTAGTAGATTTTCTTTTATCAAGATTGCTTACAAAATCAAAATCAACATATCCTTTGACAATCAATTCTGATCCTTCATAACATAAAGCAACAATTGAGGTCCCTTTAAAATATCTTAGGATCCTATTTATAGCCCACTAGTGTTCTCAACCAGGATTCACCATGTAACGACAAACCACTCCTACTGCAAGTGCAATGTCCGGTCTTATGCAAATCATAGCAAACATTAAACTTCCCACAGCTGATGCATATGGTACTCGAGAAATCTTCTTCCTCTCTACTTCATTGCTAGGGTTTTTACTTGAGGATAACTTAAAATTACAAGAAGAGTAGTAGAGATTGACTTACAATCTTACATATTGAAACATCGCAAAAAAAATTTTCAAGTAATTCTTCTGAGAAAGCCAAATCTTCCTATTATTTCTGTTTTAGAAAATTTGCATCCCTAAAGGTCCTAAATCCTTCATTTCAAACTCCCCAATGAACTAAGCCTTCAAATCTTGAATACGATCTTTATTGGGGCTTGTAACTAACATGTCGTCAACATATAAAAATAATACAATGAAATCATTATTATCAAACCTCTTAAAATAAGCAGAAGGGTTTGCACTAAATCTATTGAATCCATGGATCATTACGAAGGAATCAAATCTTTTGTAACAACATCTTGGCACTTGTTTTAAACCATACAAAGATTTGTTCAACCTACAAACCAAGTTCTCTTTCCCTAGTTCTTCAAAATCTTCTAGCTAATGCATGTAAATTTCTTCTTCAAGATCTCCATAAAGAAATGTAGTCTTTACATATAACTTCCCTAAATGTAGATCAAATGTAATAGACATAGCTAAGACAATCTAAATTGTATTGAGACGAACTACAGATGAATACATTTCAATAAAGTTGATACCTTCTTTCTGAGCATATCCCTTTACCACTAACCTTACACAATACCGCTCTATCTGATCATCACTGTTACGTTTGACCTTGTACACCTATTTATATCCAATGGGTTTTCTCCCTTATGGTAGTGGCACAAGCTTTCATGTCTTATTCTTATGAAGATCTTCTATTTCTTCGTCCATTGCTGCCATCCAGAGTGATGCATTTGAGCTATTTGTTACTTCTCGGAATGTTGATGGTTCTCCATCTTCTGTTAGGAGATAGTATGCAATATTGCCCTCCATAATATAATCAAACTGCCAGGTTGGGATTCTCTTTTCATGGGTTGACCGTCAAACTTATGTATTTTTAGATTCAACTAGTTCTTGCTCCTCATGATCGAATTTTAGCTTCAGTAGAATCTTTCTGTTCAGTCATCCTTTCTTCCTGAATCGTTACAACTTTAGAGTTTTCTTCAGACGTTCTATTTTGATCTTTCTCTTGTAGTTTATCTTCTACAAATATGAAATCTTTTCCAATGACGAGCTTGTGGTAAGTGGGATCCCATAGTTGATACCCCTTGACTCCATCAGCATACCCCATAAATCTACATTTTCTAGATTTGGGATCTAGTTTTCTGATATCTTGAAAATTATACATCACAAACACAAGACTTCCAAATGTGTGTAACTGAGAATGGTCTGCTAATTTAACGGTCCACATCTCCATTGGTGTCTTCAGATTAATCTATCTTGCTAGTGATTGATTAATCATATAACAGGCAGTCTTCACTGTTTCTACCTAGAAAGACTTTGACACACTTATAATTCTCAACATGGCTCTAATTCTTTCAATCAGAGTTCTGTTTATTCGCTATGCCACTCCATTTTGTTGAGGAGTCTGGGGCATTGTGAATTGACATTTTATGTCTTCTCGATTACAAAAATCAATGAACTCGTCACCAGTATATTCTCTACCATTATCATTCCTGAGGCACTTGATTTTCTTCCCCATCTCTAACTTAATTTATGCTTCAAATGTTATAAAGGTTAAAAATAAATATCCCTTTCTCTTAATAGGATACACACAACATCTTCTGGAGTAATCATTAATAAAGGTCACATAGTACTTTGCTCCACCCAAAGATATAACCAGTGCTTACCATACATCAGAGTGAATAAATTCTAGAATATCTTCACTTTTAAAATTCAATGCATTAAATTTTAGTCTATACTACTTACTTGTAACGCAGTACTCACAGAAGGGTAGTGTTAACTTCGTGAGACCAGGGAGTAATTTCTGCTTAGCAAAAATCTTCAATCTTTGTTCTGACATATGGCCAAGTTTACGATGCCACAATTTTGTTGCATTTTCTACAAAACTAACCGATGCAATCGATGCATTTGCTTCTATATACATCTCTCCCATAAGCTTATATAAGTTTGTAGCTATTCTTTCTACCTTCATGACTACAAGCGCTCCTTTGATCACCTTCATGACTCCATTTTAAATGGAGGTCTTACACCCAATTTCATCCAAGTATCCTAAAGACAATAAATTTTAATACAAGCCCTTCACATGTCGCACATTTTGAATAATGTGTACTATACCATCATACATCTTCAACTTGATGGTGCCAATCCCAGCAATCTCTAAGGCATAATCATTTCCCATCTACACAAATCATGTAGAGATAGATTTATAAGTGTGAAACAAATCTCTATAAGGATTCATATGTCATGTTGCTCCTAAATCAATTATCCAAGCATCAGTGATCTCGATTCTATCCTTAAACACCGTTTGCTACTTTACTATATAAGATTTCTCAATTGGCAACACATCTATAAGAAGTTGATGATTTAGAGGCCTAGTCTCCACCTTTCTTGAATTAGCATTCACTTTTAAAGTATCCTCTCTTGCCACAGTTGTAACACTTGATATTTTTCTTACTTCTGGATTTTGAACTTCCTTGTTTGTGGCTCTCAGTGGAATCACGCTCTATTGATCGTCCTCTCTTCATCTATTAGGCTTCTGCTTGATGCGAACTTGTCAGCCTTTCTTCCTTGTTGATGCGTCTACTTTCTTCTTCAAGAACTGAAGTAGCAACATCATTAAATACCAAAGTATCCGTCAGGATATTACTGGTTAAATTGTTGATGAGTTAATCATATGAATCTGGAAGACTTTGAAGTAGAATCTCCGCATGTTTAGTTGAATTTATATTATGTCCCAAAGTTAAAAGTTGAGAGCATAGAGATGTTAGAGTATTGATATGCTCTATTACTGAAGTAGATTCAGAAATTTGGAGTGTGTAAAGTCTCTTCTTTAGAAAAAAAAATTATTATGAAGAAACTTAGCTTCATATAACGTTGTGAGATGATCCCATATCTCCTTGGCTATTTTCTTTTGCTCTACTCCTTGCAAGAATCTGACATGGCCAAGGCATCTATTTGTTTCCTTTTGACATCATTTATGAAATCTGCTGGCCTAGCACTGATGGCCTCCAAACGGTTATCTTTTACTAATACTGTCTTCATCTTCAATTTCCATAATGAGAACTTTGTCCCGTCAAACTTTGTAATATCAAATTTGGTTGACATTATTTCTATCACAAGAACTGACTCCCACTCTCTAACGTTAAAAAAAGGAATCCACCTCGAGTTACATCAACTTAATATGTAATAAGATTGTAGTACACCAAGAAAGTTCCAAGGAAAGGCTAGAAGGGTCATAAATGGTCCCACTTATAACCCAGTCTCCTTAGACAAAGCTTTCCTAGACATGCACTCAATCACCTCAAATACCAACGAAAAATGCCCCAAAAATAACAACAAGAACTTGAGAATATAATCACCCTTAAACTATAAGAACACCAAAGGAAAACTTGTTTTTGATGTGGAAGATCAGACTATGATGCAACCACAGAGCATACTTGTTCAACCCTTAGGCTCTGATACCACTGACAGGAGATAGACTCCACTGGATAAAGCAAAAACACCAATAAGAAAGAAATTGATATAAAAAGGACACACAAGATTTAACATAGAAAACCCGTTAACGAATATAGGAAAAAAAAACCACGGGCAAGAATAGAAAACTTTCTACTATAGAAAACAAATATTATAAGAGGGTAATCTCACAATCCACACCAAGAATTAATACATAAGGTTATGGGAAAGAGATTTTGGGATATTTAAAACCTTAAACATATATCTCCTTATGGGAAAGAGATTTTGGGATATTTAAAACCTTAAACATATATCTCCTTATATAAATAGAGGCTTCTATGTTCTCTCTTTACTAGTATGGCATTTAAGCTAACAAACTGTTCATTATTCTTCTTCTCTTATCCTGTTTCCCCATCAAAGTGGTATCAAAGCCTTTAAAGATCTTGGGGGGCTTATGAGTAATTAATGCTTTACAAGCTCAAGAGCAAAGAAGGGTAATAAGAAACCAAGAAAGTGAAAAGATGGTAGAGGGAGCGTATCTAACAAAGGTTCAGTCATTAAAGAACAAGCAAATACAATATAAGTAACTAAAGAAGACAACCTCTTCTAGTTAGTGAGAAGTGCACCAAGATGCATCATAGAGAAAAGTACTCTATAGAAATAAGTGAAGAGAAAAGTGGTCATGTTGAAGAATAGAGACAACTTTTCTATTGAGAAGATTGGAGAGAAGTCTTCTAAAGAAAAGAATTATGGAGAGATGTGTTCCATAGCCGTGAAAGTTTTTTTATTTATTTTAAGTAACACTCTAGTTTTATTATATCATTGGAATAATAATGAATTTGGTTGCCTTATATAGGAAAAATATAAAAAACATAACTCAATAAATTTGGCTTATAAGATAAGATTAAAAACTTATTCAAAAGAAATTTTGACAACTCTACAGTTTTGAATTAATTTCCAACATTCCCCCTTAATTTCAAATTATAAAAAAAAACTTTCACAGGTATAGAGCACATCTCTCCACAATTCTTTTCTTTAGAGCACTTCTTTCTAATCTTCTCAATAGAGCACTTCTCTCTATTTTTCAACATGAGCATTTCTCTCTTCGCTTATCTCCATAGAGCAATTATCTCTATGATGTGTCTTGGTGCACTTCTCACTAACTAGAAGAGATTGTCATCTTCAATCACTTGCACTGTATTTGTTTGTTCTTTGGTTATGAAACCTTTGCTAGATAGGCTTTCTCCACCACCTTTTCACTTTCTTAGTTTTTCGTTGTCCTTTTTTGCTCTTGAGCTTATAAAGTATTAATTACTCATAGGTCTTTCAAGATCTTTGAAGGCTTTGATACCACTTTAATGGGAAGAAGAATAATAAACAATTTTTTTTGGTTGATGGGGAAAGAGGGGGAAAGAAGAAGAGTAATTAACAATAATCTTTTTTTTTTGTTGCTACTTATATAGGCTTTATATATAAAACTAATGCCTTTATATAGGCTTTTACAATAAAGTTTAAATCTTAACAGATAATAATTTTATCTTAACAGATAAAATTTTAGCTTATACCAAATAACAAATCTTATCTTTATTACTCTATGATAATCTTATCTTTACTAGTCTATCTTGCTACTCCTAATCTTAATAGATATCTTTAAACAAATACTAAGTCAAAACAAACTAAAGACCTATTCAAAAAAAATTTGATAGCTCACAATTTTGAATTAATTCCATAACATAAACAACTAGAGAAACTATGTCAATACCCATTCCAACAACCAAGTCTCCTTGCAATTTTGATTTGTAAGCACTAACAAGAAATTTTTTGTAAGTGTTTATAGCTTGCTTTTCCCCAGCAAATTATGCAGCCTGAAATGTAGAATGATATAATTCATACTACTCTAAAACTTGAAAAAAAAATTAAGCATTCTTTGGTTTGCTAAATATTAACATACAGTTCTAATTAAACTAATCGTTTGTTGTACAACAGTTGTAGCTTCTACATAAGCTTGTTGTACCTTCATCACTGTGGGACATTACTACACAAGCTAGCATCAAAAGGGTTATGGTAGATACCATAAGTAAGGTAAGCATCCACCTTTTCACAAACGCTACTATGAAGCCTCCAGTGAAGGTTGCTGCTAACTGCTAGATCTTTCCATCCTGCATAAAAGAAGAAGAGCTGAACTATCTTATTTGAATTAAGCAATTCGGTTTAGCACTTTGGTTGATGTCAAGTTTTGAAACTATGCAGCACCTTTTCAGCCATTGCATCTCGTATAAGGACCGTGTCATCGGATATTCTGCCGATAACCTCTTGTGTTTGACTCTATCAAAAAGTGCAATGTCTTATCCTAATATAGTCTTAGAATACAAACTTCTTATACAAGATGCCTATCTCTCTCCTATGAACATCCAACAACTAACCTCTGGAAAGAAACACACTTAAGATTTAATAATTTTGGTTTACATATGTTGTTTTGCAGAAGAGTTACGGAGGAAGGCTGATGCTGCATTTCCTATTGCCAAGTAGACAAATTTTACAAAGAACTGCAACATTTGTAGGAACAAATTAACCAATGTTACCTCAAGGATTATGATTAAAGATTTTGATGATAATTGTATAATATTTCAAATTTCAAATTAGATTTATTTATTTGTATAATTGATGGTTTTATTTTTAAAAGAAAATAAAATTATAAGAAATATGCTTTTTTATTGTAGAAACCTTTATTATGAACTTACTTTATTAGAAATGGTTTATCCAAAAAGGTCCTATAAACTATAAAGGTCATATATTAGCTCCTTGATTACTAGAAGATTTTTTCCAAAGATGACATCGCACTTATCCAAATTTAAATTCATCCAGCTAACTAAAGATGCAAGTGAAACAATGACTAGTTGAAGAAATTGACTATTTAAGAAAGACTAACAACACTTGTGAAGCACTGAACATACTTAGACTTTCGAAACATTTAAGAAGTATCTATATTCTTGAAAGTCATATTATTCTTATTATGCCTTAAAAAGTGAAATACTCTATCAAGAGAGAAATTCGTCGCATATTCAAAAGTTGTTCATACGTATCTCTAGGATGTATGGGAGGCACAGATGTGACATCTCTTGGTGTTGGAGTAGGCTCACAACGTGCAAGTGTGTGATCTTTTGGCTGTGTACGAGCACATGGCTCATTAGCTACACTTCCAAGAAGCTGACGGTACCGCGACTGCAGTTGTGTCGGTACTAAGCTACTTAATGTAGTCTTCTTATTCTTCTTGGGTAGACCAGGTCCCATGTGAATCACCTGCATTCATATCAACATTAGATTTCAAAGTAATATTCATCAACCATATTTAAAGACTACTATATTGTTGTAAATGTGTGCATGCATGCATGCGAATTTGGTTATCAGGGAAGAATCGTGAATAAACTAACTTGCTGTAACTTATCCATTTGATAACAAAAAAGCTGAGAATGTGCAGATTTACATTTAGAGATGTAAATTTCATAAATCTATTTTGATATGAAAATGTAAATTGCATTTCCAAGTCTTTTAATAAAAAATTGCATTTTCAAGTATTCTGTAATGAGGAAGATGTAAATTTCAAGTATTTTGATAACAAATTGTTCATAAACTCAGTAAAGGATTTTGACACTCAATTTTGTTTCCTTTTTTTTCTAAGAGATAAGATAATTGCTAAGAAACATGTGCCAATCAGTAATTGAACTCCATATGTCACCCACTCAACATCACCATATATGCAACCAAACGAATAAGAAAGTTCACAGGTAAGAAAAGACCTTAGGTAGAAGTGCCTTGAAAATGGTATTTGAGATTCACTTCTATGGGAATATCAACAGAACGACCATTTTGAAGTCCTCTCAAGCAATTAACATCTGAATGTATTTATACTGATGTAAAAAAACACCAACAGAAGTATAATGCACCTTAAGGCCTAAAAATAATGACCAGTCGCCAATTCATTCATATAAAAAAAATATTGAAGACACTCTTGAAGTTGGGAATAATTGAGTGTTAGTCCCTATAATAACAACATCATCAATGTATACCAGAAGCAAGAATATTCCCTTACCAGAACTTATCCAACCAACTACATTGGGTCTACCTTATTGTAATAACCAATAAGATCCTTTTATTGTAATAACCAACCTTTTGAAGTACCAGTAGCTGGAATCCAATATTAAGATCCCAAGTATGATTGTTTTATATGATGAATATTCACCACCATTTACATATTGTAACACCTTAATGCAAGTTGAACATTGTGTCTCAATGTAAGCCATAAAAGTTTAGAAAGTAGGCTAATTTTAGCACTTGAAAATATAAATTTTAGCATC
>JAOQMP010000009.1:25243752-25254031 GCA_027563575.1 Erythroxylum pedicellare | reverse complement strand
AAGATAGACTTTATTAAAGTTGCATTTAATGTCTTTAATTGATAAAAGGCAAAAGCAACGAAAGACAAAAAGTTAGAAAAGAAGATGATGATCGTGAGAAGGTTTTAAAAAGGTTTAGAAACAATCTTTCAAGTCATATTTTTTCTCCTAAGCTTTATTATCTTCTCCTCTCCTTCACGTTGCTCTCCACAAAACAAAAGGTGAGAGCTAGCACTTTTGTCTTTATTCTAGCTATTTTTGGATAAAAAGAGTTTCGATTAAATTCTCCAATCTCTGTGTGAATATCGTTAGAGACGGTCTGTTTTGATCGTTGTAGTTTGCGATAACTTGACGAGTAAAAGATTGAAGAATGAAGGAGACTACACACAAGGTACATAATTATTATATGAATGAATGATTTATATAAATGCCATGAATTCCTATATATATATATATATATACCATGAACATGTATGTAAATTGGGAATTTTCATCTAACATAATAGTATTTCCTTATATAGGTACATAAATCCTGGATTTCGGAAAAGTCTCTGAACAATTTTTTTTTCGCTTTCCGCACTGTGTGTATATGATGCACATATCGAGATTTTCCTACAGCTCCAGCCTCACTACAGGGTCTTTCTCAGGCCTTCCATGTGACTATAGAACAGGGGGAACCCTGTCTCTCTAAGAGGACTTCACTGCACTCTCCAAAGAATCGCTTCTGCGTACATCGGTTGTTAAGAATGTAGGAAAAACTGATAATGCTAGGAAAAATCTGGAAGACTCTTGGCGAGTGGGTGCTTAGAGAAACAAGCTTTAGACCCAGCACAACAATGGTGCTCTCAGATTTTACCAAAACGTCCTTAAGCATGGTGTTTTATCTCCTCTGATTAAACCATTGAAAGCAGGTGCTAAAGCATGGTCCTTAATCTTAATTGGCTTTTTTTGGACCAAACAGCCCGCCTTCCCTACAGTGAATGCACGGGCAAAGGCTAAATGGGACAAGTAAGGGCCTGAAAAAGTTATGATGAGAGAGGATGGTACGATACTGTTCAAGTGCTTTTTCTATTTGGGGGTCGAGACTGGGAATGGAACTGGATAGGGGTAAGATTGATGTTATCCCCATGTGGGTCAATTTTCATAACTCGTCAACGGAATTTTGGATTGTTGAGGGACTGAGCTTCTTGGTAAGCTCCTTGGGAAACTAGTGTGTATGGAATCCCAAACAGCTCAATGGAGAGGATCTGATACGCAAAATAATGTATTGAAATACCGAAGAATAAAACTTTGCTTAATAATTTACCTGTCTTACGGCTAGGTGAATCTGGTGATTTGGAGAGTGCTAAAATAGTAAGCAGCTACCCCTGGAGGCCTAACAATTCCGCTAAAAAATGGGTTCCTACTGGCAAAGTTTTTAAATCAGGGTGGTACGATGAATTACTGATATCTACAAATACCAGTTCTCCCGTGGAACATGATAGTGTTGGAGTACCTAAATTAAGTAAAGAGGGGGCTATCCATATTGTTGTATTGACAAACTATTGGTTCCAATAGAACAATTGGACCAGACAATAGCTAATAAATCTAACGGTGAGGAATTGGTTCGCTTGAGAAATGCTGAAATTAACTCCCAGACTATGGAGTCTTGTAAGTTAGCTAGTAACAATTTGGAAACTGTATTAAATGAGTTTGGCATAACTAAGAATGTAGTAGATAATAACTCTCCGGTTCAAACTTGAGAAATTAGTCCAGACAGAAATTGAAATTTCTAGAGCTGAGAACATGTTATGCTTGGGTAATGTTGAAACTTATTCTCAAATTTCAGAGCCTCCTCAGATAACTAGGAATCATCTGGCAAAAACAGCAGATTGCATTGATGTTAACATTCAGTCATTCGACTATGTTGTGCAAGAAATTTTTTGGTCTAGATGTTTGGAGAATGCTGAAGTTGAAAGTTGTTCCTTGATAGCTGATGCTACAATCCCAGACGTGCCTGATGACTTTCAAGTGTAGCCCAAAACCTTTAAAACAAAATATGCTAGGAAGAGAAAACAAAATCCCAAGTATCAGGGGGACTTCCATATACATGACAGCCCTAGTGTGGAACACTTAGGGGTTAAAGGACCCTCTTAAAAAATCACTGGTGAAAGAGATGGTGAGGGATAACAAGCCTTGCTCAATAGGTCTTCTCAAAACTAAAATAAAAGACCTCCTCTCCCTCCTTGATTATAAGTTTTTGGTTGTAAATTGGAAGATCATCTCTAACCAAATTTTGCACTATAATGGCAGAATTATCTGTCTATACAACACAGAAATGATTGGAGTTTAGGCAATGGAAAATACAAATCTGTTTATTCATCTCCAATGCCAGCTGTGAGGTATGAGATTTGTCTTTGAGCTGTCCTTGTATATGCTTCTAATTTTGGCTTTCAAAGAAATAAACTATGGATGGATTTAGAAAATGTTCAACACAGAATTTCTAACCCTTGGCTTATTGTGGGAGATTATAATTGTTCTGTTAATTCGGTTGAAATCGAGGGAGGAAGGCAGTTTAATCATATACTGACCAAAGAACTGTCTAACTTTTTAACAAGGGTGGACTTGGCGGATCCTAAATGTATAGGAAGACTGCTTACCTGGACTAATAATCAACATGGTAACTTGCCTACAAGGAAGAAGTTGGATCGATCTCTAGTTAATTAACTTTGGCTGACATAATTTCCCAACTCGTTTGTTCATTTTGGTGAAAATCTCTTATTTGCTCACTCGTATACGTTGATCCATCGACTTATGGAATATAAAACAGTGGTAGCTCCTTTTCAATTATTCAATGGCCTAACACAAATGGCTAGTTTCACTGATCTGATTGGCAGGCGTTGGAGTATTGAAGTCGATGTCTTTAAATCGTATAAGTTTATGCAGAAATTAAAGACGGTGAAGGCAGCTCTTAAATGTTTCATGTCTAACCAAACCTATCATCTCTTAAGGAGAAGCTTATACCAGCTCAAATAGCTTATTTTTAAGCTCCCCATAACGCTGCACTCAGAACTGTCGAGGTGATATGTCTTCAGGTGTATCTAGAAGCTTTTAAACTTCAAAACTTTATTCTTAAGCAAAAATCCAGATTGAACTAGCTGAAAGATGGAGATTCGAACACCAAGTTCCTCCACTTATCCTTACTAGGACGAAGGAATGTTAATAAAATATCTATGCTCCTAGACAGCAGGGGATGAGAATATACAGATCAAACACACTTACAAGAGCTTGCCAGAAATCACTTCCTAAAGCTAATGGGCTCAGATGCTTCCACCGTCCCTAGTTCACATGCTTTAAGGCTATTTGACTATTCGATAGATCAGAGTATCAAGGATCTTTTGGTGTCTCCAATCACTGAATAGGATGTCAGAGTTTTATTCAACATGAACTCTTCTAAATGTCCTGGGCCGGATGGTTTCACAACATTATTCCTTCAAAGCACTTGGGACATTACAGGTAAGATATTCACAGATGTTGTGCTGGAATTCTTTGCTTCCTAAAAAATGCTCCAAGAAATGAACCATACATACATATGCTTGGTGCCTATTCTTTGCTTCCTAAAAAATGCTACAAGAAATGAACCATACATACATATGCTTGGTGCCTAAAAAATGCAACCCTCAAAGTATGAATGATTTTAGACCAATTTCTTGCTGTAACGTAATCTATAAAATGATTTATAAACTCCTTGCTTAAAGACTCAAGCTGGTTATTTCTAGCATCATCAACTCAGCTCAGGGGGCTTTCATTCCTAACTAGAATATTGCGAATAATATTCTTCTTCTTCAAGAATTGTTCAAGTATTACAAGTCAGGCAATAAACTTAAAAGTTGTTTAATTAAAGTTGATTTTTTCAAAGCTTTTGACATTGTTAGTTGGAGATTCATTCGAGTTTATCATGAAGCTCTGCAGCTGCCGCCTAGATTTACTGATCGAATAATGAAATGTATTCAAAAGCCTTCCTTAGTATTCTTGTGAATGGGGTTCTTACCAAGCCTTTTATGATTGCTAAAGACATTCGACAAGGAGATCCTTTGTCTCCTAATTTATTTACTCTTGTGATGGAAGGTTTTTCTCGATTAACAAGTAAGCTGATCTCTTGTAATAGGACTTTTCAATTTCACTACAAATGTAATGCTCTCAATCTCACTCATCTTATGTATTCTTATGATCTTTTGATCCTCTATAGAACTGATCCTTACTCTATTAACATCATGATGCATGTTTTGGAATTATTTACTAAATGATCATGTTTAAAACATAAATTTGATAAGAGTAGTCTTTATCTCTCAGCCAATGTGAGAAATATTATTAAAGTACAGAGAAAGAATAAAGTCAAAAGTGAATGCTTGGCAAAACATGTTTCTTTCCTATGCTACTAGGCTGACCCTTATTATCTCTGTATTAAGCAGCTTACATTTATATTGGACTACTCACATTACATTTGCCAAGGAAAGTCCTTCAAGACGTTGATAGAATCATGAAAGCATTCCTATGGTCTAGCAGAACTAAAAAATTAAAGAATGAAAAGATAAAGTGGAGTGAGTTTGTCATCGTGAAGAAACTTGGAGGTCTCGGGATCATTTCTATTTCTACCATGCAAAAATTCCTAATATGCAAAAGCCTTTGACTATTGTACACTAACCATAGTTCACTTTGGAAAGTGTATATATTATTATCGCCTAAAAAATGTGAAATTTTGGCAAGCTTTTTGTACTAGGGAGTTCTCCTGGATTCTTTACCAGATGATGAAGTTGCATTAATTTTTTTATCCTTATATTAAACACAAGATTGAAAATGAAGATAAAACATGGCTTTGGTATGATAACTGGTTAGACTCAAGACCCATTATTCTCAATCCTTAGGTTCAACACTTGAGAAACAAAATTTTTCTTAATCTCAAAGTATCATCTTTGATCTAAAACGGTCAACGGAGAGAGATTTTGATACTCTGACTCAATTATGCCTTTAACTGGTTAATGCGTAGTTTGATGATTCTATAATTTAGTCTCCAGATCCTAGTGGTAAATACTCTAACAAATCATGCCATCGGATTTTAGAAAGGGGATTTATTGAAGTACCATGGTCTTCACTTTTGCATCAAAATTCCATTCAACCTAAAGCATCTTTTTATCTCTTGGCTTACGATTAAAAAACAGACTCAGGACTAAAAGTCAATGACATGGAACTATAAATACAACTTATGTTTTACGTAAAATGGAAGTGGAGGATAGGGACCATCTCTTTTTTCAATGCAGATTCTCGAAAGCATTCTAGAGCAGGATCTTGCACATGATACCATGTAATGGCTATACTTATACTTGGGAACAATCTCTATGTTGGGCCATAAAAACCTAAAGAAGGTTATGCCTAATGCAATTCTCTACAAAGCTACATTCACCACTATCATCTACTCCCTTTGGAAGAAGTGAAACTCTCGAAGGTGTACCAACTTTGAAGAAGGGAAATACAAACTAGCTAATAGAATCATTAATTGGATTAGATCAACGTTAATTACCAAAAATCTATATTTTACTCTCTCCCTCTGATATGAAGCGTATATGGAATCTTTAATGTGGATTATCATGTTGTTATAAATAGTTTATTTTCTTAATTTATTTTACTTGTATGTAAAGTATTTGCCTTTAACTCATTGTAATGCTGCATTAGTTTTCTCTATAGATAATGCAATATTCAATTTTTTAAAAATAGATTCGATGATTCTCTCTAAAGAGTATATAAAAAATAAAATTCTAAATATATTGAGTTCGTATTAAAAAAATGTGAAGATAATAATATTTATTAGCAGATAAAAATGGGATGTTGAATATGGTATCCTTTTCTTTAAGTTTTGATCATTCAAATCTTAGAATTTTTTTTACTAGTTCTCCTTTGTTAGTGCCTGAGGGTCCTTTTCTTCTACTTCCATAATATTTCAAGACTTATAATATTATGAAAATTCCACTTAGGCTTAAATTTCAGTGACAAATGAAGTTCTCCTCCCCATTGGTTCATCTTTATACTTTCTCTACTCTAAATTATTCTTTTATGTATTTTGTTGAGTATTTAATGAATACGTAATGGTACCTTAGTTACGTATCCCGGATCGAACGTGAAAGCACAAGAAATAAAAAAAATACAGAAAGTCTTTATAACTTCAAACGAGCTTTTCGAAGTCGAAACGAGCCCGAATCTACTGCTGCCTTCACGGGAATTACTTTTTAGGATGTGGGTAAGGTCTTTCTACAGTTTTCTCAAAGCGTAAGTCCTTTTAATGATTCAGAGAATCCTTATGTTTACGATTAATATGAGTAACTACAGGTGACCTTAACCTTTATATATAACATCCATATCGGGCTTCCCCATCATAAGGTCGGTATGGATCCGGTCTACACTAATTAAGATCCATTTTCTACATGGGCTTTGACCCATTACTTTAGATCATTTATTGGGCCACTTTATTATCTTCATATAGATCAAATTACGTAACTTAACCGATAAGTTATTAAAAAACTAAAAAATGCAGTTAATAGTTTTCTAACTTTATGAGAAAGGGCAAAATTGTCCAAGATAAAATTGTCCAACATTCTTCACTTTGAACAAGTATTAATTGCAGTTTTGACTCTAGTTTAAAAACAGTTTAAAAACTTGATTAAGCCATGCTACTAAATTAGTCGACTAGGTTTAAAAAAAAACATTTGATCCAAAGATAACGGAAGTCTATCATTCTATCCTGCAAGGCTTTTGATACTGAAAAGTATCAAATGTATGTGTTATATGCGACACAGATCCAATACAATCACGTATACCTAATATCTCACTAATATGAATGGGAAAATGGAGTGTGGCAAACTAAGATGATACTTTTATGATCTAAATTATATCATCTTCATTTGTAGGTCTCGATTTCTCCAACTTTATATTAAACTACATATGCTAAATTGTATTAGGGAAATCTTGTTTACTCTCACTGAATGCTAAAATGCATTAGAGAAAACTTGTTTTCTCTCACCGAATGCTAAACAACATCATAGAAAACCTTTATGTTCTCTAACTGAAGGTTAAACTGCATTAGAGAACCTTTATAGGATTGAAAACATATATCCCCTTATGTCATGTTAAATTTATAGATATCTGTACTAAAACTGTATGCGTCTAAATGACATAAGTACAAGGTCAATCTTTATATATGCTCAATGACCTTTAAATGCTTAAGATCGACACAAATCTTAAGAGTTTTTATGTATTATGACAATATATGATAACACATATTATTGAGGATAAACAATGATCATGTCTATTGATGAACCATCATACTATCATAATACATCAAAATGTACAAATGTACACGGAGCAAACATAATGATCCATTAACTAACATTGTCTAAGTACTTCAAAACACCCATATTATATACCTGTGTCACAAACACAACTGGTTGAAGTCCTTTGGTTAAAGGATCGACTAACATTTCCTCAATCTTTAATGCTCCAAACCTTAATGCCACCATTTTGTATCAAAACCTTTATGACCAAATAATTGACTTTTAAATGCTAAGACACTGTGATATTCTTAGTTGTTATCAAAAAACACAGTAGCAGGATTATCACAGTACAATTGAATGGATCTAACCATTAAATTAACCACAGACAACTCAAAAAATCAAGTTTCTGAGCAAAACTGTATGTGAAGCAGCCCCATGGCATGCATAGTCAAGGAAGTTACCATCTGCAAACTTAAGGTTTAGTCTGCAAACTTAAAACTATAACTATAACCTTAAGTGGACTTTTGATCATTTGGACATATGACTAAAATCTAAATCTGACTTCCCTACAAGGTTTAGTCTATTGAATTTTCTCTATGTCAATATATAATTCTTGATTTCCTTTAAACATCTTAACTCTTACTTGATTTGCATTCCAATGATCTAAACCTGGGTTAACCAGATATTGACCAAGTAGTCTAACAGTAGATGCAATGTCCCGCGTAATACATACTTAAACATACATTAGGCTATACCATACTAGTATGTGAAACATTCTTGATAACCTTTCTCTTTACTTTATTCTTTAGATATTGTGTCAAAGATTATCTCTCACTATGAGAATAGGTGCTATGATAGGGTTACTATTAACCGTATTAAACCTTTGTAACATATACTCAATGTATGCACTCTGTGAGAGGTATAATGAGTGTTGAGATCTGTCCCAGTGAATCTGAATACTCAAGAAAGAAGATGCTACACCAATGTCTTTCATGTCAAAGTTCTTGACCAAAAGTTGTTTAACTTCATACAATATGGTCAAGTAATTTGACGTGAGCAATATATCATCCACATGCAGTAATAGGAAGATAACTTTGTCTCCTTGACCTTATAGGACAAGCATCTTTTTAACTTTATTTTCCATAAAGCTGAAGGAGGCCAAACCTTATCAAATGTTTGATATAAGCTATATATTGATCTACTTAACGCGTAAACCTATGAGAACGAGATGTTACATCTTTGGAAGGTGGAACTTGGGATTGATTCTATACTAGACAGAATTAAGCCAGTCAAGTTTTGCCTCTTGATTACTATTATTCTTATCCTTAACATTGTTATTGTTACTCCTATTTTGTTTATTTGATTGTCGTTCCTCTTTGTCACAATAAGACTTAGTCATTTTCTTGGTGGAAATAAACTCTGTTAACACAGGACTTTCACTCGACATCTACTCTGAGCACTTTGACTGACCTTGTAAGTACTCCACCATTATACCCAACAACTCTCTCTCGTATGTCTCAATCACTAAAAAAACCAAAACCCACCAAAAAGAACATAACCTGTTACCTAAAAACTCAAACTTTACTATCCCACAAAAGCTAACCAAGCTTAAGAAAATTTGAAAAAAACAAGTAAGAACATAAAAGGCACAAACCTTAAGTAAAAAGCTATAAAAATAAAAATAAAAAGCTCTCGTTGAAAGACTTGAATTTTATGCCTTTTAACGCTTCCACATGCTTATGACACATTTGTATCTTCTCTACATAATCCATTACCCTCCTCTTTATTTCTTCTTCTTATTGCTAACAAATCACCGTTAGGCACATAAACACTGGAAAGGCAAAGGCTTGACAAATGTGCTTCTATATAAGGACAACCTCATTTTGTTTAAATTTTGCACCAATCTGAATCGCACAAAATCCTTGAGAAAGGGCCTTGGCATTATGTGAATCAATCCATCTTTCTCCAAAAATGGCAGCCAAGTCTCAACTTAGAAACCATAAAAATCCAGATTATACCCCTTTGGATTAACTTCCACAATGTGCCCCTTGAGTATTGGACTACTCAGGGCCTAAGCTCTCTTTCTAATTGTATTGGTAAGTTTATGTGTTTTGGTGAAACTATTGCTAAAAAAAGGATATGTTATGCGAGAATTTGTGTGAATGTTGAACTGTCAAAAGAGCTTCCGAGTGAGATACCCATTATGCGACTTGGAGAACATAACCCACTAACGGAGCGTGTAGCAATCTCTTACCACTGGAAGCCACCTTCCCCACTCCATGGAAAAATCCATAAACCTACTAGGAAACTATTTAAAATGGGTACTTACCATAAATTAATGTGTACTGAAATGTATGGTGATGATAAGCAACATTTTTTAGCAGAGGAGAATCTTCAATCTGCAGACTTTACAAACACGGAGCTACCTCCATCTGATACTCGACCACATTCAGATATGCCCTTTGTACCCTCACAAAATTCAGCTACAATGGTTCCCACCTCACCTGAACCCAAATCACCATCTGAAACCATCTCCTCTTTTGCCGAGGAGGATATCTACTCTCCCCCTAGTGCACACCTAGAAAAATATGACTCCACTCCTCCTGCTGATGCCACTAGTACTCCTGTTGCAGTAACTACAACACAGGCTAACACAAATGTAATTCATTCCCCCACAATTGCGGATGACACTAAATGTTAGTACTCAATCCCAGCCCATAGTGCAGCAGCCTAAGCCCATCCAAACCTATATTCGTAGGGGTAAGATGGGGAAAAGAACCATGACCACATAGGCAAGTTGTTAGGCAGTCTGTTGAGAGTTTGTTATGGAGAGAGGTTGTGTAAAGAGTGCAGGGATATATGGTTTAAACTTAGGAAAGAGGGGATAGGATTGTTTTGATCATTGTCAAGTATATTGGCCTGGAATAATTTCCAAGAGGAACCTATAGCTGTAACTCTTATTAAATACGTAAATAATACAATCTCTACAGTTACCTTTA
>JAOQMP010000009.1:25222812-25243652 GCA_027563575.1 Erythroxylum pedicellare | reverse complement strand
ATTGTGATTATTAAATTCCTTATTATTATTAATTTTCTTCCTCTTCTTCTTCTATTTATTATTATTATTATTATTATACGAAATTAATTTCTTATTGTTATTGTTATTGTTATTGTTATTAGTATTATTTGTTAAATTTTTTAATAATACAAATCATTCGATTTAAAATAATCAATGAATTACATATTTCCACTCATATTATACTGCAGGGGCAATTTAATCATTCACACTATTTTTTTGTTCTGTCCATTGCAACCAAGTACATTTATGTCCTCAAGAAGGAGACAGTTTTTTCTGTTCTGTCCACCATAACCAAATACCTCACTGTCTTCAATTTTTGTTCTATTCCATCTCTAAATTTCCGTCTCGTTCCGTCTATACTCCCTGAAGACAGTAACCAAATGCAACGTAATACTTTTGACCTTGTCTTCAGGCTGTTCCTAATTTCATGGTTTGTTTTGATCTAGATAATCTTTCCGTGTTTATAGGAGTTCTTGTTGTATCTCTGTTACATAGCTGTATATTTATCCATTTCATTAGCTTAATAAATTATCATTTTGCCTTCATCTTTGGTCTTGTTTATAATAGCAGTCCTAGTGTGGAACATTAAGGGGTTAAAAGACCCTCTTAAAAAATCACCGATGAAAAAGATGGTAAGGGATAAGAAGCCTTGCTTAATAGGTCTTCTCAAATCTAAAATAAAAGACCCTCTCTCCCTCTTTGGTTCTAAGTTTTTGGGTGCAAATTGGGAGATCATCTCTAACCACAATTTCCCTATAATGGCAAAATTATCTATCAATACAACAAGGAAATGATTGGATTTCAGCCTATGGAAAATACATATTACTTTATTCATCTTCAATACCAACTACGAGGTATGAGATCTGTCTTTGAGTTGTCTCTTCATTATTTATGCTTCAAATTTTTGCTTTCAAAGAAATAAACTCTGGATGGACCTAGAAAATGTTTAACTCAGAATTCTAACCCTTGGCTTATGGTAGGAGATTATAATTGTTCTCTTAATTTGGTTGAAATAGATGGAGGAAGGCAACTCAATTTTGGAATGACCAAAGAACTATCCAATTTTTTTAACAAGGATAGGCTTAGTGGATCTTAAATCTACGAGAAGAATGTTTACCTAGACTAATAATCAGCATGGTAACTTGCTTATAAGGAAGAAGTTGGATCGATCTATAGCCAATTCACTTTGGTTGACATAGTTTCCTAACTCTTTTATTCATTTTGGTGAAAATCTCTTGTTGATCATTCGTATATGTTGATCCAAAGGCTTGTGGAATGCAGAACAATGGCATCCCCTTTTCTATTCTTCAATGGCTTAACACAGACTGATAGTTTCTATGATCTGGTTGGTAGATGTTGGATTATTGAATTTGGTGGCTTTAAATCATATTAGTTTATACAGAAATTAAAGACAGTGAAGGCAACCCTTAAATGTTTCATGTCTAGTCGAAACCAAAACCTTTCATCTCTTAAGAAGAAGCTTATACAAGCTCAAATAGCTTGTTATGACGCTCACCAAAATGCTACACTTAGAACTACCGAGGTGATCTGTCTTTAGGAGTATCTAGAAGCTCTTAAACTCCAGAACTCTATTCTTAAGCAAAAATCCAGATTTAACTAAATGAAAGATGGAGATTCGAACACTAAGTTCTTACACTCATCCTTAATAGGGGACGAGAATATACAGATCAGATACACTTATAAGAGCTTGCCAGAAATCACTTCCTTAAGTTGATGGGTTCATATACTTCTACGGTTCCTTGTTCATATGTTTTAAGGCTGCTTGAATGTTTGACAGATCAGAGTATCAGGGATATTATGGTGTCTCCAATCACTGAGCAAGATGTCAAGATAATTTTTTTCAACATGAACCCATCTAAATCTCTTGGGCCCGATCGTTTCACAACTTTATTCTTTCAAAACATTTGGGACATTACAGGTAAGTTATTCGTAGACGTTATATTAAAATTCTTTGCTTCCTTAAAAATGTTCCAAAAATGAACCCTACATATATATACTTGGTGCCTAAAAAACACAACCCTCAAAGTATGAATGGTTTTAGACCAATTTCTTGCTGTAACATAATCTAGAAAGTGATTTCTAAACCCCTTGCTGAAAGACTTAAGTTGGCTATTTCTATCATCATGAATTCAACTCAAGGGGTTTTTATTCCTAATCAGAATATTGGGGATAATATCCTTCTTATTCAACAATTGTTGAAGGATTACAATTCAAGCAAGAATCTCCAAAGATGTTTAATTAAAGTTGATTTTTTCAAAGCTTTTAACATTGTTAGTTGAAGATTCATCTGAGTTTGTCTTGAAGCTCTGTAGCTGCCACCTAGATTTATTGATTGGATCATGACATGTATTCAAACTTTGAGTATTCTTGTGAATGGGGTTCCTACTGAGCATTTTAACTTTGCTAAAGGCATTCACCAAGGAGATCCTTTGTCTCCTTATTTATTCACTTGTGTGATGAAAGGATTTTCTTGATTAACTAGTAAGCTAATCTCTTGTAACAGGAGTTTTCAAGATCACTACAAATTTAATGCTCTTAATCTCACTCACATTATATATGCTGATGATCTTTTGATTCTCTTTGGAATTGATCCTCACTCTATTATCATGATGATGCATGCTCTAGAATTATTTGCTAAATGGTCAAGTTTAAAGCATAATTTTAAGAAGAGTTGTCTTTATCTCTCAGCTAATGTGAGAAATATTATTGTAAGCATAGAGAATTGTTCGGCTAAATGTGCATTATGCTCCTTTCTATTATTTGGGAGTCCTGGTCACTACTTCCAAACCAAAGTTTAATGATTGTTTACTCCTTATAGAAAGAATAAAGTCAAGAGTGAATGCTTGACAAAGCAAGTTTCTTTCTTATGTTACTAAGTTAAACCTTATGATCTCTATATTAAACAGCTTACATCTACACTGGACTACTCACATTGTATTGCCAAGGAAAGTCCTTAAAGAGGTTCACAAAATATTGAAAGCATTCCTATAGTCTAGCAGAACTGAAAACTTAAAAAATGTAAAGGTAAAATGGATTGAGGTTGCCATTCCGAAGAAACTTGGAGGCATCGAGATCATTTATATTTCTACCATGTAAAAAGTCTGAATGTGCAAAAGGCTTTGGCGGTTATACACTGATCATAATGCACTCTGAGTCAAGTGGATACATGAGGATCACCTAAAAAATATGAACTTTTGGCAGGCTTCTTGTACTAGGAGTTCTCATGGAATCTTTTCCAGATGATGAAGCTGCGTGACTTTGTTTATCCTTGTATTAAACACAAGATTGGCAATAGAAACAAAACATAGCTTTGGTATGATAACTGGTTAGACTCGAGTCCTATTATTCTCAATCCTCAAGTTCATCACTTGAGAAACATAATTCCTCTTAATCTTAAAGTATCATCTTTGATCTGCAATGGTCAATGGAGAGGGAATTTTAGAGGTTTTGATACTCTAGCTCAATTCTTCCCTTAACTAGTTAAAGAGCATATTGATGATTCTATCATTTGGTTTCTAGACTTAAGTGGTAAATTCTCCAACAAATCATGTCATTAAATCCTAGCAAAGGGATTAATTGAGGTACCATGGTCTTCACTTTTTTGGCAAATTTCCATTCACCCGAAAGCCTCTTTTATATCTTAGCTTACGATTAAAAACAGACTCAAGACTAAAAGCTAATAACAGAGTAATGTGGATACAACTTGTATTTTATGTAAAATGGAAGGGGAGGATAGGGACCAACTCTTTTTTCTTGCAAATTCTTGAAAGCAGTTTGGAGGAGGATATTGCACATGATACCTAGTAACAGCTATACTTATACTTAGGAACAATCTTTGAGTTATGCTATTAGAAATTCAAAGAAAGTATAACTAATGCAATCCCTACAAAGCTACATTCACCATTGTCATTTACTCCCTTTGGAAGGAGTGAAACTCTTATAGGTTTACCAACCTTGAAGAAGGGAAATACCAGTTAGCTAACAGAATCATTAATTAGATTAGGTTAGCCTTAATTTCCAAAAATCTACAGTTTAATCTCTCTCCTGACATGAAACGTAGATGGAATCTTTAATGTAGGTTATCATGTTGTTGTAATTAGTTAGTTTTCTTAATTTATTTTACTTGTATGTAGAATATTCGACTTAAACTCATTGTAATTTTGTATTAGTTTTGTCTACAGATAATGTAATATTTATTTTTCAAAAAAAAACTATGGTCGTCAAGTAAACAAGGAGATTATTATATTCAATTTCTTATTAGAACATACAAAAATGGTCAATTATAAAGATAGTAAGTTTCGAATGTAATGTTTTCTTTCTAAAGATTCATATAGAAATTCATTATCTCTACCTCTACTCCCTTGTTAGCATCATTTAACCCCATAACTTGGTAGGCCAAATGGTGGTTTAAGTACCAAGAACCAAAACTAAAAATACAAAGAGCATGGTTTGCTTACTATTGGACACTACTTTGTTTACATAGTTGCATCGATAAAGTTCAATTTTAATTGATCTTGCAAATGAAACTGTTCCCATAAATGCCCATTGGGAACTTGAAATCCTGTTGTTTATTCCATTATCACTTAGATAAAGACTATTTCTTTCCTTGTAACCGAGTCAAGACATACTGACTCGATAGGATGTAAGTGAAACATATGCCTATCTATACTAGTATAAAAGTTTAGAGAAATAAATTCTTTTTACACTTACTTTAATCAAAATTAATATTGAAAATACAAAAAGATATTTTAAATTATTTTAGCAAAATTACAATTAAATTAAATTAGAAAGATTATTCATAATACAATACTACAAATTATTTCTTAAGTAAATTGGAATAATAAAAACATATTTAAAATGTTGGAAAATGATTCAAAGCTATTTAAAATTTGGTCCTATTTTTTCTAAGTTATCCAAGTTTGTTTAGATTGTTTCCTTTATCTTAGGCATTTAAACTTTTAAACTTTTGATTTGTTTGGTTAATCTTTACCGAAATATTAGTTAAATTCGTTATTTCATTGCCTATATATTTAATATAAACGATACCCATCAATAAATTGCTTCTTGCATTACCTCTTTTCTAGTCTGTTTTTTTGTTTGGTTAATTTCCAATTCTAAAACCTAACATGGTATCAAAGCTCCTTATGATCTTAAGGGGCTTGTGCGTGTTCGAGAGATGGTAGCTACATGACATCTAATAATATATCAGCTCTTTCACCTCCAATTTTTAATGGTGAGAATTATCAAGTTTGGGCAATCAAAATAAGAGCTCACTTGAGAGATATTAGCTTGTAGCAATGGATTGAAAGTGAAAAGCAAATACCACCTCTAGGAAATAACCCAAACAATCAAATTAGGGTTCATGAAGATGAAGAAGTCAAAGATCCAAGAGCCTTATCCTAAATTCATGTTGTTGTCTCTTAATCAATTTTTCCAAGAATTATGGGTTATAAAACAGCCAAGGAATCTTGGAACACATTGAAAGAACTCTATCATGGCAATGATAGAACAAGACAAATGCAAGTGTTAAATCTCAAAAGAGATTTTGAGATTCTAAGGATGAAAGAAAATGAGACTTTATAAGAGTTTTATGACAAGTTAATGATTGTGGTCAATAAAATTAGATTGATGGGAGAAGAGTTGCTTGATAGTAAGATCGTAGAGAAAGTGCATGTAAGCTTGTCCGAAAGATTTGAGGCAAAAATTTCATCATTAGAGGATTAAAGAGATATCAATCAAATTACCTTGCTTAAATTAATCAATGACATACATGCTCAGGAGCAAAAAAGAATTTTGAGAAAAGAAGGAACTCAACAAGTAGTTGAGGGAGCTTATCTAGCAAATGCCTCATCTTTAAGAAGAAAAAACTCAATCTCAATATGGTATTTGCAAGAAGTCTAGTTATGATGAAGACAATTGTTGACATAAGGGAAAGCATCAGTGTTTTAAGTGCAAAAAGTTCACGCATATACGAAGGAATTGCAAAAATAAAACTGAAGAAAGTGTCAATTTGGCACATGTTGAAGAAGAAGAAATTTTGTTTTAATATTGGCAAGAAGTGCATCAAGAAGCAGCTTTTGGAGAGAGTGATCTAACCAATGAAGGTTGATAGGAACACTATAAGAAAAATGGAGTTTAGTGACAGAAATTACCAACGGCATTTGCACACATTCCGTTAGAAAGCTTATTTAGTGACAGAATTTACTAACGAACAAGGCGTCGGAGATACGACCATAGGTAAATTTACCAACAAAAATTTTACGTACCGTCAGTGAATATATTGACGGTTATTAAATTTATCGAAGGAGAATATGTTTTTGTCAGAAAAATTACCAACTGATTTGGTTATTCCGTCGGTAATTACCGAGGGTTATTTTTTTCGTCTATAAATTGAATATATTTTACCGACGAACTTTTTTTTATCAATAAAATTGCTAAAAATATTTTTAAAATTTACCTGCAAAGTATTCAGTTTCTCTAGAAGCCACCATAGAGAGAACTTTGCTAAATCTCTTCTTACCAATCGCAACACTTATTATATTTTGGTTCTGGTGGAAAGTTAAGAAATTAAAGAAGGATGTGGCTCCACTGCCACCAAGTCCTCAGGGATTGCCAATAGTTGGATACCTTCCATTTCTTAGCTAAGACATTCATCAAGATTTCACTAAATTGGCTAATGTCTATGAACCCATCTACAAGCTTTGTCTCGATAATAAACTGTGTCTTATGGTTAGCTCCCCGAACCTCGTCAAAGAAGTTGTTTGAGACTAAGACAAAATCTTTGTGAACTGTAACCCACCTTTCACTGCTAGAATCAGCTCTTGATGCAAATGACATAGCTTGGAGCCCCTATGGTTCTAAATGGAGAAAGATGTGCAAGGTCTTTGTTCACAAAATTTTAAATAACAAAAACATTGGTGCTTGTTATGGTATGAGAAAACAAAAGATTAAGAAGACTATAAGGCACGTTTATGGTAAGATTGGACAGCCTACAGATATACGCCAATTGGCTTTTATGACAAGCATGAATGCCCTCATGAGCATGTGTGTGGGGACATACGTTAGAAAGAGAGGAAGATTTTAAAGTTGCAATAAAGTTTAGAAATTTCTGCTTGGAGATGATGGTGGTGATGGGGAAACCAAATATTTCTGACTATATTCCTATACTTGCAAGGTTAGACTTACAAGGCTTGGAGAAGAAGGCAAAGACAATCTCTGTTGGAGTTGAAATTTTCCTTAATTCTATAATATGCACGTCTTGTGCTTTGCTTTTAGCTTCAACCCACTTCCTGTGCTCTTATCCTTCGGCGTTATTCATGGGGCTAGCCAAAGGACTTCTCCTTACACAATTTTAAAGCTTTTTAGCCTCATAGTCAAGTTGTTCTTTATCTTTAAGCAAATTTTCATATTAAACTGTCGTAGATGTCTCATAAATTATTATCCACTTTATACTATAATCATATTATAATATAATCTAAGCATATCATAGTCTACTATAATCTAAGCATAATGCATTACAAAAATATCAATGTAAGTTATATCATATTTCAAGTAAAAGAATTGAAATTATGAAATTCATACTAAAAAAAACTAAAAATAAAGAACTGAAACCATTTTTTCAAAGAACAGACATTTCATCAAACACCTTACATGCATTAGAAATTTATCCCAACATCACAACTAAAATCATGTCTTGTCCCTTCTATCACTAACATTTATACCTTAAAGTTGATTTCCAATCACAAAATATACAAATAAATGAAAGTTATCAAATACCTAAATTAACTTTCATCTAATATACAAAAAAACACATGACAGTAGTTGCTAAAATACCTCCATCGAAGGACAAGATGATAATGGCCGGAGAAGACAATGTCGATGAGCAGAAAAGGAGTCCACAATAAAGAAACCATAGAGAAGAAAGCCGAAGAGGAGACACAGGAAGAAGGAAGAAGAAGACATAGGTGGGGGGAGATGTCGGGTGAATTTAATTTTAAAAAGATTTTACTAACGGAATTTACCGATGGAAATTTCTGTAAGTAAACTCAAAATTTTTTATTTCACCAATAATTCCTGCCTTTTTACCGATGGATATCTTATACCGTCGCTAAATCCTTTACCAACAGGAATCTTATGCCATCGCTAAAATCCATTGCAAAATTTACCGGGCTGATTTTCCTCTATATTTAGTGACGGATATTAGTACCATCGTTAAATGAAAATTTTTCCGTCAATTTTACCTACGAAATTTCCATCGGTAATTTGCAATGATATATTTTCCATCGTTAATTTTCCATTGGTAATTCTTTCTTTTCTTGTAGTGTTATATCTTATAACTTGTAAACTTGTTGTCCAAAATGGCACATTTTTTAAACTTGATTTTTTTTCAAACATAGTATCTTTTCAAAAATCATTTTCATATTCTTTTCATAATATGCTCATACCAAACACATAACACTTTTTCAAAGCATTCAAAGAGTTATAATGTACATTCATGAAATAGTTGAAATCATTTATTTCCATCATTTGAAAGAAAACATTAATGACATATTACTTAATTATAAAACTGTAACCCACCTTGAAATCCCTACTTATAAACTTGCTCAAAGATGCCTCTTATCTTGATCCTCTCACCTTCCTTGATTTCCATTAAAAATAACATATCCTAATTTAATAGGAATTCTAATCTAAGAACCCTAACAAAATACATTCACTAAAATGATTTTAGAGTACTTATCCTAAGCTTCATGAACTAAAACCCTTTGCATAAATCCAAACCTTTGGGTCAATTTCCATGATCATTCTGATCAAGTAAATAACCAAATTTGGTAACACTTTCTTCTAGAAAAATGTTTCCCATTGTCTTAAGTTTCTAATGACACTAAAATCATTCAATTTGGTTTAGTAATCTAGAAGATATACCCCAAACATTTTCAGGCTGTTCTTATACTAAAATAACATTCTGAGCTAAGTTTCCATCCAAAAATTGAAATCTTAGAGATTGAATTAAAGCTCAATTTTACCAGAATAATTGTATCCCTATGTCTCTAGTTTACACAAAATAAAAAATCATTCCATTTAGACAATTAAAAAAAAGTTAGGCCCAAAATACCAAAACATGCTCTGTGCAGGAAAGTTGACTTTGCCGCAGCGAAACCCAGAAGTTCACCGCGGCGAACTTTCGCAAAAACCTACTCCGAGAACATGTTTTACTATATTATCCATCTTTTTACTTCCCATATTTCACATATAACCCATCTTAATCCTAAACCATCTCTTCTACTTCATTTTCAACTTCATTTCAACCCTATATCATTTACAAATACCTCATGATCTATCTTTAATCGTTAACCCAAAAAGAGAACATTTGCTTATATCATTCATCAACAACTTTCTACATATATTGAGCTTCATTTGAGTTTCATTTAGCCATACCCATGAAATTTAAAGCATAACTTACTTTTTGAAGCTTGAAATTCTTCAAACTCTTTAAGATCTCCACAAACCTTAGCTTTTCTCTTCTTTTCCTCTCCTTCCACGACACTCTTTTTCTTTCTCCCTTCTCACTCACAAATTTTGTTCTTCTACACTCTTAATAATCTTAAAATGTCCCTTTTGCCCTCCAATATAAGCCTTATGTCTTTTAACCTTAAGTGATCTTCCAAAAATGCCCTTATACAATCTTACAACATTAATACTTTAATTCCATCAATCCATGTAATAAATCCTCCTAACATTGACATGCTAATTACTCCAAAATTAATCTATCAAGACTCTAAGATTAATTTAAATCATGCTTAATAAAAAAAATTCAGGGCCTAACATGAGCGTATATGGTTGATACTTAGATTAATCAGTTTTCTTAATTCGAAGTGTGACTATCTAATTGGATCTAGAGATTGTATCTTAGGTTACTTGGTAGTTAGATTTAATTAACCATTATATCTTTATTAAACATGACCTAAGGGAAACATTGGGTTAATAAATCATATCATTAACCTACGATTAATAGTTCAAGGAGAGGTAAAAGTGAAACAATTCAATCAAATATGTTTAATTAAGGTATAGGTTGAGATTGAACCAAAGAACTAGACTCCTAAAGAATTCACCATTTTCATCATTTTTGTATGTTTTCTTTAATTTTCTTTAATTTGTTAGTTTTGTTTTATTTTCTTATTTTAAACCACCCGCCCTAAAACCTAAACACTGATTAATTTCATTTCAAAAGCTAACTGAACACTCTCTCTAAGATCTACCCAGACTCAACCCTATTATAGTAGTAGGTCTAGTTTATTTTACGTAGAGTTACGATGCGCTTCTGTCAATTTTGATGTCATTGTTGAGGAATGCGGTGTTTTAGTTTTTATTCTTGATTTTAATTGGTGTTGTGTACAGATTTGTTTGTAATTAGTTTCTTTTCAGTTATTTCTTGATTTGATCACTTCTTATTTATTATTATTAAAAGAATGGACGAAAGTTATTTTTTGTAGAACTCTTATTCCTAATCATATAGCTCTTAATGGAATGATCATACTAATTTTAGATATGGATGGGATAACTATCAAAATTACTTCCATAATAGTTTGCAGGACACACAGTGACAGTGTGTCATAATGTTAATCAAAATAAAAACTAAACCTATTACTATTGCTGTGGCCACTCTAGATCAATTCTATAGTAAGTGTTTCTAAATTATTTGAAATGAAATTAATCAGTGTTTAGGTTTAGGGTGGTTTGGTTAGTTTGAAATAAGAAAATAAAATGAAACTAAACTAAGAAAAATAGATTAAATAAAACATGCAAAGTGATGAAAGTGGTGAATTTGTTAGGAATCTGGTTCTTTGGTTATATCTCAGCTTACATCCTAATTAAACATACTTTGATGATTTATTATTCTAAAACCTCTCCTAGAAACTATTAATCATAGGTTATTCTATTAACTCGAGTTTTCCCTTAGGTAGTGTTTAATCAAGATATGATCATTAACTAAACCTAGCCATGAAATAACCTAGGATATGATCTCTAGATTCAATTGGGTAATCGCAACATGAATTAGGAAAACCATTTCATTAACCCAAGAACCACATATGATGCGTCATTCAACCTAGGTTATGTTATCCCTAGTGATTATGAATCATTAGTAGCTACACATGAATTTCAAATATAACAATTATGGATTATATTAAAATTTTAGCAATGGGTTTGTAAATAAACGATCCAACAAACGCATTAAAATCATCTTTTCATAATACCCAAATCTATACACATCAAATAACATAAACAATTTCTAGAGAGAGAAAGAAACAAAAAATACAAGGAAACAATGCTTAATTGGGTTATCGGCATTGATCTCACCTCTGAACCAACATCGAGAAGCCACCCCTCCATGGGTCTTCTCATGGTGGAGAGCTTATCTCCCTCTTCGTGCTCTCCTAAAGCTCCCTCATAATCCAATCCAACCTAAACACCTCTTTTCTTTTCTCTCTGCTGAAATTCACCTCTCCTTGCACACCCTCAGCCGTCACACCTTATTTTGCTTTATACTAAAAACCTATGTGATGCGGAAATTTCTCACGCCTATGAGTTATCTCTCATGGGTGTGAGAGTGACTCATAACTATGACATATTTAGGACACTCATGAGCAGCTTCTCACAGCTATGATAGGCTTCTCATAGCCGTGAGAAGCTTTCTAGCCCTCTAAATGCACTCTCTCGTCATTATTTCTAATGTAGCCATCCACCTTTGTCTTCTTTAAATCCTAGGTTAAATGTTATGGATAGGTACCCTTTTCTTCACATCACACACAACCTCTCTTCTTTATTTTTCCAACCCCTCTTCATGTCACATACTCCTCTCACATTGATTCAACTCACTTCAGCCCATGTTTAAATTTGCATCCATATCTTATAAGGCCCTCACATTCTTGCCTCTGGTTTCCATAGTTCTATGATGCTTTTCCAGTAAATTCATGTTGCTTTATTACTTAAACATGGCAGCTGGCTTCCACGATGTGAGAGTGTGTCTCACACCCATACAAATCTATGTATGCTCACAGTTGTGCAATAATTCTAGTAGGTTGTGAGCATACTTCACCATTCTTTTATGCTTTGTCCTATTCTTTTTTTTTTCTTCTAATCTTCTTCTTCTTTCCCTAAGAAGACAAAGGATTGTGAATCTTTGAAAAACAACTCAAATGTAGTACTTTCGACTCACTTTAGCTCTTTCGCTCCCGAATTGTGCCTAAAGCCATATATTAATCAAAGTAGGTATCTTAAGCACTTTCCTAGCAATATTCACTAAGTGTTATTGAATAAATACATCATCAATTAAGCACATATCAATTTCTCCCACACTTAGCTTTTGACCATCCTCGGGGAAAATATCAAAATTAAGTTCAAAGACCTTAAAAAATTTACTCAATTCCTATATTTTCCAAGACTAAATAATCATAAGCAAAATGAATGACTTTCAAAAATTATAGTAAGAAATCAGCATTCTAAGCTTTTACTCATGATTAATCGACATTCTATCATCTTCAAAAAACTGAGTAATCTAATGGTAGACATGGAAAATGCGTTTAAATAAGATATATTCTCAGGTATACTCAACACCATTTACAATCAAGTCATTTCACAATTTTGCATATCATTTCATTTCTCCGCCACTAAGGTTCACATGCAAAATGATAGATCAATGGACTTTTGAAGCTTGTAATGTGGGCAAGGATAAGGTGAGATGTATTTGGGTAAAGTAGCATGAAGGCCATCAAAGTTAGTGAAAAAAAAGTAACACTCAATAACGAATTAAGTGCACAAGTTAACATTCATATAAAACTTGGTACCATTGGCTATAATGAATGCAACAACTACATTTCAAACTTAATTCAACTCTCTCACACAAACCATATGGAGCATAACGAATCAAAATGCATCACTCATAGAGATTGATGATAACACTATAATGAGTGAACCTTCTAAGAAAACATCTACCTTATATTCAACATACTCAAGTAACTCATCCAATACAACTTTAGGAGGTAAGATTAATCATAAAAAACTTTTGAACAGATATAAACTTCCTCAGTGATATATTTATTTAAGTTTTTTAATTTTTCCTTTTTCTTTTCCTTAATTTTTCTTTTCTCTTTTCTTTATTTTTTTATGAAAATTAAAAGAAAATATATCAACATGGGAATTTCAATGATAAGACATGAAATAGCATCCCAACATTATAACCAACCATCATATATATACACCACACACTTATAACTTTTGTATATCCACGACCTCAACAATCAACAAATGTTTCGCTAGCTTTAAGGCTTTGGAAGGACATTTGGTTATGGTTAAAGCAAATAATGCTGGTAATACATAAAGAAAAGGTAAATAAAGCTCAAGGGAGATTAACAAGTGAAAAATCATGTCAATAGGGTAGGTTGTATGGATAATGTAGCTTATGTAAAAAAGAATGCCTAATCATCTCCATGTTAATACATATGACCAAAATGTGGTCTCGAATAGAAAATCTAAGCAAAATAATAACGTATATATCAAGAAGGTCACACATAAACAAAGACAATGAGACTGATATGAATGTGTCATTCTAATAAGGCTCAAAATCTCATTAACTTTGTCTACCATTAGTCACTAATCTTTTAAAGATAATGCACATTGACCAATCATAAAAGTAAAAGTACATGTTAAAGTTGCTATGAAATTCTCTAGTCAATTTACACTCTAATCATGACTATAAAGTCCTAGAAGCAACAAAAAAATGAGCAAATGTTTGTTTGTTTGTTTTTTTATTCTTTCTCTCATTTTGATTGAAAACTTAAAATAAGTAAACACAAACAACTAAAAGCACACATGCATATAAGAACTAATATGTAAATGTAAAGGAAAAGAAAGAATCCTTTAGGTTTCCTCCTAAGAAGTGCCTTTGTTTAGAGTCCTTGGCTCAACTCCTCACTTCCCTTACGTGAAAAAATTATGATCTTCAAGTAGTACAATTTGAGCTTCCTCCATATGAGGTTGTTCAAGATAGGGCTTTGATTGATAATCCTTCTTATTTCGCATATGCTCTATCCTTAAATTCTTAATCTCTACTGAGTCCATATTCTTGGGAAATATCAAAAATGTCTCTTCACCTTTTTCTTCCTTGTTTAATTCCTCTAATCTACTAGGTAAAGGTAAAGAGAGTGTCAAAAATAATCATGAACTCAGTACTCACCATTGACCTAAAAGATTTGTCTTTTTATGGTTCAAGCTCCTTCTCTACTTCTTCCACACAAACAATTCCTTGATTAATACACTCAAAATTTTCAAGCTACTCATCACTCTGTAAGGTTTCTGCACTAACGTCCATTGGGTACACCTCGGGTTGATATGGCCGCTCTCTTTAATTTGTGATTCTAGGTGATCAAGAATTTTCATCATTTGACCCATTTGGCATTCCATGTTTTGTATGCTTGCATCGTTTTCTTTTGCAACTACTGCTACATACTCTACTTAAATTGTCACATACCCTTATTAGGCTCCTGCATACTCTATTGTTGTATACTCTGATTAAGTTACAGTGTACTCTATTGAAACTACTTCAAATCATTAGTAGCAGAGGTCTTGATAAAGTTTTCCAGAGATATATCTGAGTCGAAATAAAAAGCTTTTAATACGTACAGGAATTGATATGTGTCCTGCTAACGATCATGGAAGTAATTTTGTGGGTCATCTCATCCATAACTAAAGATAGATTGATCAGTCCAACCTTCGTTATAGGTTTGAGACTAAGAGGTAAAGAAAAAATTATTTCAATCTATGATTTTATATTTTTAGTTTTTTTTAAATCACAAACATGAAATGGAAAATGAAATGATCAAGAAATGACTGAAAAGAAATGAATTACAAAAAAGTATATACAAAACAACAATTAAAATCATAAAAAACTACACTTCCCGACAATGATGCCAAAATTGAAAGCGCTTCGTAACGCTAGTCAAAATAAAAACTAAACTTACTACTGTAGCTGTGGCGAGTCTAGGTCGATCCCATTGAGAGTGTGTGTAAAATATTTGAAATGAAATTAATTAGTGTTGAGGTTTGGGGGGGTTGGTTGGTTTGAAATAAGAAAATAAAATGAAACTAAACTAAGAAAAACAAGTTAAAGAAAACATACAAAGTGATGAAAGTGGTGAATTTGTTAGGCATTCAGTTCTTTGGTTTTGTCTCGGCCTACATCCTAATTGAAAATATTACAATGATTTGTTGTTCTCAAACCTCTATTAGAAACTATTAATCGTAGGTTAATCTATTAACTCGAGTTTTACCTTAGGTAAATCAAGATATGATTGTTAATTAAACCTAGCCATTGAATAAACTAGGATACGATCTTTAGATTCAATTAGGTAACCATATTATGAATTAGAAAAATTGATTAACCAAGGCAACCACCACATACGATGCGTCATTTAACTTAAGTTATGTTATCACTAATGATTATGAATCATTAGTCGATACATTTGAATTTCAAATATAACAATTATGGATTATATCAAAATTCTAGCAATGGGTTTGTAAATAAATGATCCAATGAATGCATTAAAATCATCTTTTCACAATTCCCAAATCCATACATATTGGATGACATAAACAATTTCTAAAAAGAGAAAGAAACAAAAAATACAAGGAAAGAATGCTTAACTGAGTTGTCAGTGTCAATATCGCCTTCGAATTGGCATCAAGAAGCTACCCTTCTATTGGTCTTCTTATGGTGAAGCACTTACCTCCCTCTTCGTTCTCCACTGTAGAGAAGGTCCCTCACGATTCAGCCCAACTGAAACACCTCTCTTCTTTTCTCTCGGCTAAAACTCACCTCTTCTTTTATATCCTCGACCATCACACCTTGTTTTTATTTATACAAAAACCTAGGTGATGTGGCAATTTCTCATTCCTGTGAGTTATCTCTCACGGGCATCAGATCATACCTGTGATTAGCTTCTTACGACTATGAGAGGAGAGAAGCTTTCCAACCCTCCAAATGCACTCTCTAGTCATTATTTCAAGTGCAGCTATGCACCTTTTCCTTCTCTAAATGCTAGGTTAAATGTAATGTACAAGTTTCCTTTTCTTCACATCACACACAACCTCTTTTCTTTATTTTTCTAACCCCTGTTCATGTCACACACTCCACTCACATTGCTTCATCTCACCTTTTACTTTAGCCCATATTTAAATTCACGTCCATATCTTGCATGGCCCTCACATTCTTGCCTTCGGTTTCCATAATTCCATTATGCTTTTCCGTTAAATTCACGTTGCTTTATACCTTAAACATGGAAACTGGCTTGCATGTCTCACTCACAGCTGTGTAATAATTCTAGTAGATTGTGAGCATGCTTTACCCTCTATTCTGTTATGATTTATCCCATTCTTTAGCTCTAATTTTCTTCTTCTTACTTTAAGAAAACAAAGGATTGTGAATCTTCAGAAAAGAACTCACATGTAGTACTTTTAACTCACTTTAGCTCTTTTGCTTCCAAATTGTGCCTAAAACAACATATGAGTCAAATAGAGTATCTTAAGCACTTTCCTATTAATATTCACTACGTTATTAAATAAATTCATCACCAATTAAGCACATATCAAACATCAATTTCCGTATAGACCAGAAACTTCTTATTCAAACTTAGGTACATCTCTAAAAGATTTGGTTAGATCTCTTGCTACTAATACTCTACAATTTTAGTAAGAAACAAGATCTAGAATCCCTAACTTAGTAAGTCTAATAAGTTAGATGGTGGAAGCTACCAATCGCCTAGAATCATAAAGAGAAGAAATGCTACCATCTCAACTCGAGGTATACCCAAGGGACATTAGTGCAGAGACCTTACAAAGTGAAGAGGAGCTTGAGAATCTTGGGTATAATACTCAAAGAATTGCTTGTGTGGAAGAAGTGTGAAAGAGGTCGAACTAAAAAATGATATATCTTTTATCTCAGAGATAAATACTAAGTTCTAAATTATTGTTAAGACTAACTTTTTATCTTTACCTAGCAAGTTACAGAAATTGAACGAGAATGAATAAGGTGAAAAGTCATTTGAAATATTTCCTGAGAGCATGGACTCAGTAGAAATTGGATTTTTGAAGATAGTGAAGACAGTATACGTGAATGATCAAAAACTGAGACCCTATCTTGAAGAACCTCAGGTGGAGGAAGCACATATGACACATAAGGATCACAATTTTGTAACGTGATGGGAAAAATGGAGTTGAGCTAGCGACACTAAACAAAAACGCTTCTTAGGAGACAACACAACGGAAGTAAATTTCTTTTCTTTTACATTTTTACACTAGTTAGGTTATGCATATGTGCTTCTATATTGGTTTGTTTTTATTTGTTTTTAAGTTTTCAATCAAAATGAGAGAGAGAAATAAACAAACACAAAAACATTTTCTCTTTTTCTATTAGAGTTTGAATTAAGTATAAGAATCAATGGAAACTTTATCATGTACTTTTACTATTATGATTGGCCAATATGCATTATCTTTAGAAGAGTAGTGACTAGTGGTAGAAACAAGACAGTGAGATTTTGAGCCTTATTAGACTGACCCATCCATATAAATCTCATTGCCCTTTTTTTATGTGACCTTTATGACATATAAATATTGAATTTTCTTTGATTTTCTATTCAAGACCACATTCTTATCACATGTATTAACATGGAAATGATATAGGCATTCTTTTTTTCATAAGCTGCATTAGTCAAATAGCCCACCCGTCGATATTATTTTCCTTTTGATAAACCCCTTTAAGCTTTATTAACTTTTTCTTTTTGTACTAACCACATTACATGCTTCAAACCTAAACAAATGTCCTACCTAAGCCATAAAGCTAGTAGAGCATTTATTAATTGTTGATGATTGTGGATGTACAAAAATATAAGTGTAGGTCTTTGCATATATAGAATGGTTATAATTATTGGGATGTTATCTTATATCATACCAATGTAATTCCCATGTTAATGTAGCTCCTTTCAATTTTTAAATGAAAGAAAAGAAAGGGAAAGAGAAAAGGAAAAGAAAAGATAAAGATGAAGATAAAGAAAAGGAAAGGATAAAATATTTAAATGAAAATATCGAGGGGAAAATACATTTTTTAAAAAATTGAGCATGATTGGCTTCTTCTTCTAAAGTTGTATTGAATGGGTTACTTGAGTATGTTGGATATGAAGTGGATGTTGCTTTCATTAGTCACTCCCTATGGTTACAAAGTCTTGTTTATGATTAACTTTTGTGAGTGATTTGTGCTTTATGTTGTTTGTGTGTGAGAGCTCAAGTTTGAGCTGTGAAACATCATTTCTGCATTCATCATAGTTGATGTACACAATTGTGACTAAATGTTGGTTTTTAAACTTGATGTCATATTGAGAGTTACTTTGGTTTCACTAGTTTTAATGACTTTTATGTTACTTAACCCAAATATATCTCACCTTACCCTTGCCTATGTTATAACCTTGAAAAGTCCTTTGATCCATTATTTTACATGTGAAACTTAGTACTGGAGAAATGAAATGAAATGCAAAGTTGTGGAACGTCTTGATTGTGAATGGTGTTAACTATACCCGAGAATATATCTTCTTTAAACACATTTTCTGAGTCTACCATTAGATTGCTCAGTTTTTAAAGGTATTGAGTGTTGATTGATCACGAGTACAAGTGTTGAATGTTAAATTCTTGCTATGAATTTTAAAAGTCATTTATCTTTGCTTATGATCATGTATTCTTGGAACATATAGGAAATGAGTTAATGCTTCGAGTCTATGATCTTAATTTTGATGTTTTGCCCAAGGATAGCCAAAAGCTAAGTGTGGGGGAAATTGATATTTTCGTAATTAATTATAAATTTATTCCATAACACTTAGTGATTATTGCTATAAAAATGCTCAAGATACTTATTTTGACTCATATGTGGTTTTAGGCACAAATTGGAAGTGAAAGAGCTAAAATGAGTCAAAAACACTATATTGGGCCCTTTTTAAAAGATTCATACTTACTTGTCTTCATAGAGCAAGAAGAAGAAGATTAAAAGCAAGAGAAGATAAGAAAATGCCAAGAAAGATGTGACATTTGCTGAAAATACACAGAAGATAAAGGATGAAGCAAGAAGAAGACAAAAAGATCAACGATAAAGGGGTCATAGCTATGCCATTAACTAGTCACAGCTGTAAGTATTGACTCACAACTATGAAAAGGTGTCTTAAGGCTATGAGACACCACTCTAAGCCATAGGTGTGACACAATGCCACCTTACCGAAAACCTTATTTTTTGTATAAAAGCAATGTAATGGTGACAATTGAGGATTGTTAAATGTTTTAAGTGCTTTCACCTAGGATGAGTTTCGAGAGCCTCAGGAGAGAATGAAGAGAGCAACCAAAGCTCTCAATCATGAGAGACTCATGAAGGGGTAGCTTCTTGACCCTGGTTTATAGGAGACTTAGATGCCGACAGCCAAATTAAACATTCCTTCCTTGTATTTGTTGTTTCTTTCTCTTTTTATGAATTAATTATGTTATCCTAGGTATATGGATTTAGGTTTTGTGTATGAATGATCGTATTATCATATAGTTCAGTTGTTTGTGTATGAACCCATGGTTAGCATTTCGATATAATCTGTAAATGTTATATTTGAGATTCATTTGTAGTAACTAATGGTTAGAAATCATTAGGGATAACATGACCTAGGTTAAGTGACCGAGTGTATGTGGTTGTTTGTAACACCCCACTCCCGCTTGACCCTAACCCGATATCGATGATGATATCCGAGTCTGTGCCCCACGAGGGTGGTTTGCTACATCACTAAACAATCAAAGGTCAGTATAAATCTTTTTTTCCTTACGAATACGTGCAAATCAATAATCACAAATTTGGGCCCACTTTTATTTAGACACATTTCGTTTACAAGAGTTGCCAATTTTTTTTTATACTAAAATTTCGATTAGCTCAATCTGAAAATGAAACATATTACACTTTAATCAATTTCTTTTGCAAAACCCTTTTTTTTTCAATCGGAAAGTTATACACAAATAAAATACGCAAATATTCAAAATACAATGATTTGCGGAAAAATACAATTCGGTGTAAAAATAAAGAGACATAATGCAGACGCGAACTGATCCCGTCCTCTTCTTTCTCTCACATGCAATATATATACTCTCGTTGCCTACCGGGATATTCTTCTGAGTCCTGAAAATCACATTTTTCATAATAATCACATATATGACCGAATATACCGGGAAATGTCATAAATGCATGTACAGTCATTTTCCTGTGCAAAATTCACTATTCATGTTCATGTACTCCTTATATAATGCATGAGCATGAGATGTGTTTTTTTTTCACATGTACCAATTTCTAGGGTTCAAACCTTTTTGTAAGGAAACGGGATGTTACATTGTTGCTTAGATTAATCAGTTTTTCTAATTCATAATGCGACTACCCAATTGAATCTAGAGATTGTATACTAGGTTATTCTATAGTTAGGTTTAATTAATGATCATATCATAATTAAATAAGACCTAAAGGAAAACTCGGGTTAATAAATCATATCATTAACCTATGATTAATAGTTTAAGGAGAGGTAAAAGTGAAAAAAATTCAATGAAATATGTTTAATTAGTGTATCAATCGAGGTTGAACTAAAGAATCGAACTCCTAAAGAATTCACGACTTTCATCATTTTTGTATGTTTTCTTTAATTTGCTTTTACTAGTTTGTTTTGTTTTGTTTTCTTATTTTAAACCAA
>JAOQMP010000009.1:25169586-25185336 GCA_027563575.1 Erythroxylum pedicellare | reverse complement strand
ATTTAATTAGAATTATTTGTAATTCTAATTAAAGTTTAATTGAAATTAGTATTTAATTTCAATTAAATTACTAAAACGTCCAAAGTTTATTATGAATAAGCTTGAGTTCTATGAAGTTAGCACTTCATGCTTAACCCTCTCTGTAAAAGTTACAAAGTTCTCTCAACCTGTTCTGTGGATACCGTTAGAGGCCGGACACTTGTGCGACTATGGTAGTTGAGACGGATTGGTTTTGGAAACGATTCAGGGGATGCATCAAGATAAAGATCAAGCTTCAAAATAAGGTACGAATAAATTTCTACTCTATTATGATTCTAGTTAATCATTTTATAGAATTAAATAAATCTTAGTTTTCGGGAAATAAAAAATCACAAAAAAGTTTTGTGATTATTCCAATACGATTCAGATCGGGTCCTAATTCGATTTTCTAATAGGAATACCACAAAGGAGCAGGTTTTGAGGCATTAAGAAGGAGTTCCCATTGTGGTTCTAATATGATTAAGGGTCTGATGCATATTATGGAAGGAGAGACTATTGGGGACATTCAATCTTAGGAATCCAGGCAAATACACTATGCTTGCCCTTGCTCAGGTTTTCCAAGAAATAATCAACCCGAATACAAATATCGAGTTCAAACCAAAAGCACTTGATGACCCTTACAACAGGAAGCCTGATATTGTATAAGCCAAAGAGCTACTTAGTGGGAAACCCAAGGTTTCCTTTAAGAATGATCTTCCTCTTTATCAAACTCGTCATCTATGTAGACCATAGCAGTTGAAAACTCGTCAGTGACATTGTTTTCAGTGGAGTATCGATGTTGTTTCTGGGTGGTTGCCCTACTGAAGTTGAGGAAATAGAGAGCCTTTATGGTTCAAAAAGCTTAGGGTTTCAATGTTATATTTGGACTGACGAAATCCTGGGATTTGATTATGCTATTTTATGGTCTCTTAAATGAGGATTAGGGTTATTGTATTTAAAAAATGATAATTTAGAAATTAAGGTTTTTTAATTATATTCAAATTAATTATAATTAAATAAAACTATTTAAATTAATTAGTTTTAATTATGATTAATGAATATAATCATAATTATAAAATAATTATAAAATTTAAACTTGCACATAAAATGTTGCATAAAATCAAACATGATCAATTGACTTTAAGGTCATAAATATTATATCTATCAAAATCTATCATAACTGCTCTTCCTGTTATTTATTTGTGCAATAACATACCTGTATTTGTAATGCAACAACTTCTTATTACATGCACCAACTCCATTATAAGGTAATTTCCAAAATTTTAGCGAATAATTTAAAATTAGTCTTGGATTCACTGATTTCTGATAATTAAAGTGCCTTTTTACATAGTAGAAGAATTGAGGATAATATGTCTATTGTCCAAGAACTGATGAAAAGGTATCATAAGAAGAATAGCCCACCTAATTGTATCACAAAAGTGAATTTAAAAAAGCTTTTGATCATGTGAAATGAGATTTTATCCTTCAAACCTTACGACTTTTAGGATTCCCAAATGAGTTTGTCAGATGGGTTGAGGCTTGTATTATCACTCCATCTTACTCCATTCTAGTTAATGGTAAGTCAACTGATATCTTTAAAAGTGCAAGAGGATTGACACAAGCAGATCTCATCTCCCCTTATCTATTTATCATATGCATGGAGGTCCTAAGTCAATTAATCCATCAGAAGGTGGGTAGTAGTAAGGACTACAAATTTCATAGTAAATGTAAAAGGGTAGAGCTTATTAACTTATGCTTTGTGGATGACGTGTTGCTTTTATCTAAGGCCCATGGTAAATCTATTGAATTGCTCATGTCGACACTGTCTTTATTCAAAGACCTTTTAGGTTTAGAGTTTAACCTTACAAAAAGTAATTTCATTCCAGCTGCCAATAGAATAGAATCTCCACAAGCATAGGAATGAGTAGGAAGTCAGCTTCTCTCACTTATCTGGGTTTACCAATTACCACAAAAAGAATGCAGTTCTCTTAATGCTTTCCCTTGATAGAAAAAATACATAGAAGATTGAGTATGTAGTCTAATAAGGTGCTAAGGGGTCAATGGAACATTCCATCGGAATTGCAATACTTGACTCCTAACTACCAACCTAACTTAGATAAAGAGGACATATTCCAATCTTTCAATCTTCCTCCAAACACTTTCAACATTGTGAAATTCAGAAAGTGACAAAATAAAAAAAATTCAAGGCAGATATGATTTCCTATCATTTGGCACGAGTCACTTTGTCTAGCTACTCCATTCTTCTATGGCTTACTGTGCTAAACAAGCTAAGCACAATGGACAGAATCCATTATATTACTTCCAATTCTATTGTGTCTTCTATGAGATAAAGGAGTGAATCAAAGAATCACCTTTTTTTTTACTGCACTGGGAAATCAACCTTTTCTTTCACTCACACTTTTCCCAGTTTATATGGGAAAAGATTCAGAAGTTGTGTCTTATTTCTACTGCAGGTACAACCTTCGCAGAAACTTTTGATTGGCTTCTGAAGTTGAGTCATACTCCTAGCTACAACAAACAAATTTATGTCATCTCCTTCACCTCCTCCATCAAGAAGATTTGGTGAGATAGAAACATCAGATGGTTTCATAACATTGCACGTTCCAGAAATGAAGTTCTATGCTCCTTAATCAGTGGAATCAGAGAGGAACTACTATATTCTATTAGGTCAGAAAAAGTTTTCCCTAATCTAGCCTCATCGTGGAGAATCCATTAATATACATAAGGGGCTAACTATCGCATAGAAGAATAGATTGATAAACTTTGGATGTAAGTACCTGGAAAAGTGGAATTCTTCCTCTTTAGATGTGTAGCGCATGTCTACTAGCTCTGAACACTTCAACAAATATGAGAATAGCTTAAGATCTACGAGGTGGGAGGACATTTAAAAGGTTACCCTGTAAATCATCCATCAGTTGAAGCACCTCTTCCAAAATCAGAGATTGTCAGTCCCCCAATCCCTAATTTGGTAGGGTTGGGTGAATGGGGTAAGACGTGATAAGCATTTATCCCATTTTTGTCAAACTCCCCATATGTTATTTGAGTTTAAACATTGTCACTGCTTTATCTAAAGATGTTGAATTTTGCTGAAACATTGTCATTGCCTTATATTTGCTTGTTATTCACGTTCTCATGTGTGGACATCTATTGAAAACGCGCCTTAGATAATTGCTGCAGAATAATTGGTCAATGGACCAAATCTTTAATGTTTTATTCCTTGTTTAAAATACTTAGTTGATATGTAGTTGGATATCAGCCAATTATTTTATTTGATTCTTATATTTTTAGCTCTATATAAACTATACAGTACATTGAATAAATGTGTGGTTTTTTCAGAAAACATAAAAGCCTGTGTCCTTTTTAGCTTCTTAATTTTTGTTGTTAGTCCTCCAGCTTTCAAAAATCAATAAAATGGTATCAGAGCATTTGTCTTGAGGGACCTGTGAGATGCACGGAACCAAAACACAAACCTGATTTATAACCCAGAATTATAAGAAAAATTACAACCATCTTCAAGTAATGGAGATTGAAACACAACTGTCTCAAGGTGCGCCACCAATTTTTGATGGTGAAAACTATCAAGTTTGGGCTGTTCAAATGAAAGCTCATCTTGATGCTGTGGATGTTTAGGAAGCAATGAAGGAAGACTATGAAATGCCTCCATTGCTAACAAATCCTACAATGACTCAAATAAAGATGCACAAAGAAAGGAAAATTAGGAAGTCTAAAGCCAAAGGTTGCTTATTTTCTGTTGTTTCATTCACAAGAATTATGAATCTAGAGTTAGTAAAGGATATCTGGGATTGCCTCAAAAAGGAATACCAAAGCAATGAAAGAATAAAGAGCATGCAAGTGCTCAACTTAATAAGAGAATTTGAAATGCCGAAGATGAAAGGGTCAGAAGCCATTAAAAAATACTCCGATAAGTTTCTCAACATAGTAAACAAAGTGAGGTTATTAGGTAAGAATTTTTCTGAGGAACGAATAGTACAAAAAGTTTTTGTTACCTTACTTGAAAAATATAAATCTAAAATTTCTGCATTGGAAGAAGCTAAGAATCTATCAAGCATGTCTTTGGCAGAATTAGTAAATGCACTACAGGTACAAGAACAAAGGAGGATGATGAGAGAAGAAGGAACCCTGAAGGTGCTCTGCTAGCAAAAGGAAAAAATTCAGGAGGAGACAAAAACAAGAGTTTCAACAAGATCAACAACAACAACAACAAAAAAATGATGATTCATATCCACCATGCCCACATTGCAAAAAAAAATCACCCATAAAGAAAATGTTAGTGGAGACCTGGTATCAAATGCAGAAAATGTAGACAAATTGGACATATGGAGAAGATTTGCAAGTCACAAAATGAAGAGGCAAAAGTAGCAACTGAGCAACATCAAGAGGATGAATTATTTTGACATTAAAGCTTTACAATTACTAGGGTAAGGAGGAGGTTGAAAACGTACCTTAGATAATTGTTGCAGAATAATTGGTCAATGAACCAAATTTTTAGTATTTTATTCCTTGTTTAAAATAGTTAGTTGTTAGTCCTCCGGCTTTCAAAAACCAACATCTTATTATTAATGCAATTCTTTGCTTTTTCAAAAAAAAAACACGCCTTATTCACTTGTTTGGGATAGGAAAATTTTCATGTTAAAGAAACCAGTAACTAGTTAAGATGAAGCACTCGTATGAAGTGCCACCAAGGAGGAATAGTATCCATCCTTGATTTTCATCAAGGTCTCGTGCTTGCCTTTCTCTATTATAACCCCATTTTTCAAAACAGCAATCACGTCTGCATTCTTTATAGTAGATAATCTGTGGGCCACAACAACTGTAGTCCTATTCACCATGACTCTGTCTAAAGCATCTTGAACCAAATTTTCAGATTCTGCATCCAATGCACTTGTTGCCTCGTCTAGTAACATTATTTTTGGATCTTTCACTATGGCTCGGGCTATGGCTACTCTTTGTTTCTGCCCACCAGAGAGTTGAATTCCTCGCTCTCCTACTGCTGTCTCATACCCCTGTGCTTTTTCGTCTAATTCAGTTCTGCAGACTATAATAAAGAATGGAATGGAAAGTAATGATTTGGAATACAATGAAAGTCTTGTAGGCTAACCTGATGTGTGGCGCTGATGAACTGGTGAGCATTGGCCAATTCTGATGCGGCTAAAATTTCAGCTTCAGTTGCATCTCCTCCTTTTCCATATGCAATGTTGGCACGGATTGTATCATTGAACAAAACAGGTTCTTGGCTGACTAGTCCCATCTGCTGTCTCAACCATTTTAATTGGAACTTCTGAATTTCTATCCCATCAAGAGTTATATAACCCGAGTCAGGATCATAAAATCTCTGTAACAATGAGATCACTGTCGATTTCCCACTTCCACTTTCTCCAACCAGTGCAACAGTCTGAAGGAATGAGATCAATACAAAGGCGTAAATTCAGAAGATGGCGTTTTGATTCTTGTTTTGATATTGACATGCCAAGCTAAATTACCTTGCCAGACTGAAAAACCACGTTAAGTTCTCGAAAAATTTGAACATCTGGTCTGGAAGGATAGTTGAAGCTCACATGACGAATTTCAATGTCTCCTTTCACAAGCTCCAACGTCATTCCTGACTCGTCATTCGAGTTGATATTTGATTTTTTGTCTAAAATTGAAAATATGGAGACAGCAGCAGCTTTTGCTTTGGAAGAATCAGGAGCAAAGGAGCTTGATTGAGAAATTGCAGTAGCTGCCATGGTTAAAGCAAAGAACACCTGAAAAGTAAAAAAATCAAATTCATTCTATCATCACTCAAAAAGTATATTGCAAGAATATATTGGTGTCCAAAGAAAATCTGCTCACTTGAAAAACATCTTGCAGTGTAGCCATTCCATGAGTGCATAGTTGACCTGCTGCATAAAAAGTGGCTGCATAGAATAAAAACAGTAATAGGAATGCTGATCCAAATCCTATCCCACTAAATACCCCCTGTCTCATTCCTGTCTTCACAGGTTCTTCAGATTTTCTTTTGTATAGTTTAATCACCTTCTCTTCCGCACAAAAGGACGCCACGGTTCTTATACTCGCCACCGCGTCACTTGCAACTTGACTTGCTTCCTCATACATCATCTGCAACCATTCAGTTTATGTTTGGATTAGTACTTTTGCATATGAAGTCATAACATTAAATGACGGAACATACCTTTGCATTTCCACTAAACCCCTTCAAGAACTTTAGTTGAACATATCCACTGACTCCTACCAGGGGAAGGAGAGCAAGGATAATAATCGACAATTGCCAGCTTGCAACAAAGGCAAAGATCAAAGCTGATGCTGTTGAAGCACTGTTTTGAACAATTAGAGCAAGCGTGTCCCCAACCAAAGCCCGCATTGTAGATGCATTTCTTGAGAGCCTAGCAGCAATTACACCACTTGAATGTTCAGGCTCATCAAACCAGGCAATTTCCATGTGGACAACCTTCTCGAAACAAATGCATCGAATTCGTTGTATTAGCTTGCCGCCAGCAACAGAAAATAGATACGACTGCAGTGGAGACACCAGTAAGTTTACTGCTCCTAGGATCAAAAACATTTTTGCCCAGAACTTGGAATCCTGCCACAATTCATGAGGTGTTTCATAAAATGTTTTAATCACTTTGGAGAGAAATATTCCGAAAATGGGATATATCAGCCCATTGACCATAGCAAATATCGTTCCACCTATAAGCACTGGAATTTCAGGCTTGTTGAGAGCTGCAAGCCGACGGAGTGGGATCTCTTGAGTTTGTTCTTGCTGTAGAGCTTCAAGTCTTTTTGGATTGTTATAGGAAAATTTAATTCCAGGAGGTAAATCTGTCAATGAATGTCGACTACTATTGCCTACTTCAGATGATCCCCTACTTATGGACTGTCTTGAGGAAAATCTTTTACTTGAATGTCTGAATGACTCAGAATCAAGATCTGATTGTTTATGCTCGATTGCATTTAGTTCCATCTCCGTATTTAACTGTTGCAAGCTTATTAGATGGGAGTATGCTCCTTCAGGATTCTTGATTAGTTCCGAATGCACACCTAATCAAACATAAACCAATTCTCATTTTTTCTTTCTTAGCAAGTTGAATTGAGAGTACAATGGAAGAAATGTAGGAACCTTTTTCGACCATCTTTCCATGGTGAATGACCGCAATCATGTCAGCATTTCTCACAGTGCTTAGTCGATGGGCAACAATTAGAGTTGTACGAGTGACCATGATCCTGTCTAATGCTTCCTGAACAACCCTCTCTGATTCTGAATCAAGTGCACTTGTGGCTTCATCTAAAAGTAGTATTCTTGGGTCTTTTAAAATTGCTCTAGCTATTGCAATTCTCTGCTTCTGTCCACCAGAAAGTTGAGTCCCGTGCTCGCCAACCATGGTTTCCAATCCCTGGATGGAAAATCAAAACGATCAAATGAAATGAACTGTTGATATATATGATTCAAGAACACCAAAGAAAGATATATTAAGTTATAATTAAGCAACAGAAGAACCTGAGGGAGTTTATCGATGAACTTTGCAGCATTGGCAAGTTCTAAGGCAACCCTTATCTCTTCAACTGTTGCACCATCTTTTCCATAACAAACATTATCCTTAATACTGCACGTAAACAACACCGGTTCCTGGCTAACAAGACCGATCTTTTGTCTAATCCATCGAAGTTGGAACTCTTTGAGATTAATCCCATCAATCAAAATTTCACCAGCCAGTGGATCATAAAATCTCTCGATCAAACTGATGACAGTTGACTTTCCACTACCACTTTGACCAACCAAAGCTGCTGTTTTGCCATTTGGAATGTAAAGAGAAAATCCCCTAAATATTTGCTCATGAGGTCTGGCAGGGTAACTGAAATAAACATCCTTCAACTTTATCTCTCCGCGTATGTCGTTTAATATTCTTCCATTTGGGTCACAAGCATCTATCTCCGATCTTCTGTTTATGGTCCCCATCATCTTATAAGCTGCAGATTGACCTGCAGCAAATGAAGTCAAGCAGGTGGATGCCTGTCCTAGAGACCTGAAATATAGACAGGCCTATTAAGCTAAAATATGTCATATCATCAAACAAGATATCAAATGCAAGCACTCTTCTTCCAAGAAGGGTTTGAACTATTTGGCTTAGGTTGGAACTCACAGGGATCCAGTCAAAACAGCATTAATCACGTTAAGCACTTTACCACCAGTATATCCCTTTTCGGTTATCATCTTTGCACCAAACCAGACTGATAATGAGTAGATGCAGAAAGTTACTGATAAAGCCAAACCAAGACCAAATCCTGATGCAAAACCTTCACGAACTACTAATCTATGGGCATTCTTGAGAAACTTCTCGTAACTTTCGATGGCTTGTTTCTCCCCTGTAAATGATTGAACCTGCCATTACAGTCAAACAATGAGTATATACTTCCCGCAAAACCAATACTTCCAGGACACGCATGACTCTGGGCATTTAACGTACCGTTCTGATTGAGGCAAGCGTTTGCTCAACTACACTTGCTGCTTTCTCGTAAGCCTTCTGCCCTGAAGAGGCCATCCTGGACATCACGATGGACATGGATGCACCAGCTAGCACAATCAAGGGAATGGATGCTATCATGACAAGTGCCAGAAGCCACCCTTCAATAAATGCTACTGCAAAACCTCCAACAAATGCTGATACCAACTGCAGGAATTTTCCAACCTGCATGAGATAAGTTTCGATTAAGCAGTGGATTAATCATGGATCATGTGGGTATTTTGATAATTCCTGCTCCGCTTGAGAGTTTAGTTCTAGCTAGCTGGTAGAGTTTTTCAAGTACCTTCTCGCCCATGGCTTCTTGAATGGAAATCGTGTCACCTGACGCTATACCAACAAACTCTCCGGTGCTTGTTTCTCTATCAAAGAAACCAACTTCCTGTCTTAGTATAGCTTCGAAATACAAACCCCTTAGTCTTGCAGCTTGTCTCTCTCCAGTGATCATCCAGCAAGACACCTCTGACACGAAAGAACACAACACAGATTTCTGATATACTATATTGCTTGGAAAATTTTGATAGTCTCAGCATGATCAGTTAGTGATGCTTAGCTTTTTACTTACGGAGAAATGATGATATACCAGACCCAGCAGCCAAGTAGACAGCTTTAATGCACACCTGCAACACCAATACGAACAATAAATACATGATTAAAGTCATTAGACTTATTACTTAAGCTTGTCTCGATAGAATATAATGAATCTTTATCAGTATTTGATGTACCATATACCTCGGAAACTGCATGTAGCACATATTCTTTCTGGCTTTGCCCAAAAGCATCAGTCATTTGTCCAAACAGAATCGTTACAAGAGGCATTGATAACCCACTAGCAAAAGCAGAAAACGACCCAACTACCATCAACAAGACGTCCATGCAATCAGCAAATGCAAAGAGCTTATAAAATGGAACAGTTCTGGTTCCTTCATCTTCTCCGCTGCTCTTCTCTTCGCATGAGCTCTTCGCCGTCTCTTCATGGAAGCTAGACGAGGTAGCATAATCTTTGTTTGTGAGGCCATGTAGACTTCCATCCGCATCCATGACTCCTGCCATAGTTACAGAGAACGCTCTTCGTTCTGTCGACCTGCCGGGCTATTAAATATCATCACTGGTCCATGTGCACGTTAGGTTAAATATCAATTACTGTATATTAAAAATATTTAGACTAAAAGAAATAAAAATCAAAAGAAAATATTTAAAAGATGAGAAAGAGGGGATCTATTTTTTATGTGTGATCTTTTACTTGTATGATTGTACGCTAAAACTTTATAATAAGGGTCACCTCTTAAGTTACACTAAAACTTTATTATTCTCAATCCCCTTTACTTTATTATTCTCAATCACCTCCCTTCGGGGTTTTTTGATCTTTCTTTTTTTTTTTCACTTGTAGTTTCTTTTCGTATTTTCTCGCTAGAATATTATGATATATCCTCTGAATATATTTGAACCACCTAAATTTTATATTTTTTAATTTTTTATTAATATTAGTCACTTCTAATTTATCTCTTACTATTACGTTTAAGACATCTTTTATAATAAAGTTGTATATTCAATAAAGCATCCGTTTTTTTTTTACCATTAACTTATAACTATATGCTTATTTAATGAGTTCTAATTGACAAAATTTATTTTTAAGCTCGAGTAATATCTTCTTATTACATAAAATTTCTAATATATTTCTCGCTTTAAATTAATATGATCTACTATAGTAAACAGTGTCTTTGTCAAATTTTAACCATATGTATGTAAGTTGTCAAAAGATTTTTCTGAAGTAGTTTATATATTTAAAATTTTACACATAAAATTATAAAGTTTTGATAATGCTGTATTGCATGAAATTCAAGTTGATTTTTGTGTTTAACTAAATCATTATAATTTATTATTTTATAAAAAATTATTAAACATCCTTACATCAACTAATGACTGTTTACATACTTTGGCTTAAGGATATTTAACATCAATAAATTGTCCATTAAAAGATCAATCAATTTGCATATATGCAAGAAAAAATTATTAATTCAAGATGTTAAACTAATATAACTTTTATAATTTTGCATCGCCTTAAAGATTGCCTTAAAAAGGTGACGACATGTGATAGGGATAGATTGACTATAGGTAAGCTAATACAAATATACAAAAATAGAAGATAGACTAGTTGTTATTCTAACGCAGATCAAGAGTAAGAATCGAAATGCAAGATTTACAATAATAGACTGAAGCAATGACAGCCAACTTCGTAAGTTCCACTTACTCCTCACATCGGGGGTAATTAAGTGTTCAGCTTTCCTGGCCAAAACAGTAGCGCGAATCCAGTTAAGAAGCTTGTCCGCAAGATGATGTTTATCTACAGCAGCCAAATTATGTATTCTTCTATTCTGCTCTTTCCAGATCATGTAAATTGTTGAAAAAAATGCAAGTTTGAGAAGTATTGCATTTCTATCACCGTCCGTGTGGTTGACGAACCAAGACAATGTAGGCTCCCATTCAAAGAGATGGTTTATCTCTCCTCCCCATAAACTGAATCCTACTCCATATAGATTTAGAGTAACTACAATTAAAGAAGAGGTGATTTTTGTCCTCATTTGCATTTTGGCAAAGATTACAGCAAACATTGTTCGGGTTGAACCATCAACGTGTGGTCATGAGTCTGTTCTTTATTACTAAAAGGTGTTGAATGAAGCTTTGGGGTTCATGGTATTTTTCCAAATCAGATGATACCAAGCAACTTGAGTAATGTTGTTCTTGAATATATGACGGCAAGGTGCGTTAGAGAAGATACCACTAGAATTTAGAACCCAGCAGATAGTGTCGTCTAGCATAATATTCCCCAATTATGGCAGTATGGCTCGCAAAGAGGCAAAACCCTTGAAGTTAATCCTCCAATCAACATTGATAATTAAATCTGATACTCTTGCATCCAACGGTACGCGATTACGCATTTGAGCTTGAATAGGGTGGTTATAAGGGGGCTAATCTTTAGCCAATTGTCGAACCATACTCAGATGTTTCTCCCTCTATTAATTTTGTGCTTGATATGAGGATACATCAAAGTCCTCATTTTCAATATTTCATTAAAACAAACCATGAGAAATGGGAAGAAGTTACTATATGCCAGAAGTTGCGGCCTTGAAGATAGATCTGGTGTATTCATTTAGTCCAGAGTGTTTCTTTGTTCGTAACCAGCCTCCAAAGTTTTTTCCCAAGTAAGACTTTTTGCATGATCACCGTTGATTGGATGTTAAGTCCTCCAAACGTCTTCGGAAGAGTAATATCACTCCACTTTACTTTTGCCTTCCTTCCTGAATCGCAACCATCAGACTATAGGAATACTTTGAGAAGACAATCAATTTCTTTGATGATCGTACGAGGCAAAATCATATTAGCTAACCAGTAGGTGTGAAGACTGCTCAGAACATAAATAATAAGGGTGATTCTTCCTGTATATGAGAGAAAACAACTTTGCCTTGAGAGGACTTTGCTTTTGAATCTATTTAAGAAGGAAATGCAATCCACAAACTTTAGCTTAGAGGGAGAAATTGTTACCCCCAGATATTTGATAACCGGGGGGTGAAGGCACAACCCTGTAGCTCTGCTAAGATCATTGGAGTTGTGAACCTGAAACAATTAGACTGCTCTTCTCCACGTTTATCTGTAAGTCAACCCACTTCGAGAAAGTCATTAGAGCATTCATAAGGATGGTTATAGAGGCTAGATCCACAGCACAGAATAAACTAAGGTCATCTGTAAAGGATAAATGTGTGAGATAAAAATCAAGACATTTTTGGTGGTGCTTGAAGTTACCATTAGAAGATGTAAGTGAGCAGACGAGTCTAGATAAGCCTTCCATTACCAAGGTAAAGATGTATGCAAAGAGAGGGTCCCCTTGTCGGAGCCTTTTGTGATTTTTAAACTATTTTAAAGGAGATCCATTCACCATAACACTTATGGAGGGGCTCCGTATACACTCCATCAACCAATTAACAAAGGTAGGTGGCATTTCCATAATTTCTATGAAGGTTTTGACAAATCCCTTATATATTGTGTCAAATGCCTTGTAGAAATCAATATTTAACATGTAGTTATTTATTTGCTTCCTTGAAGAGTAATCTCTCACTAGTTCTTGAAGTAAGTGGATATTATCTCCTATATTCCAACCCGGTATAAAAGCCCCTTGAGTTACTTCCACTGTATCCTTAGGGGCCTCTTTTAATCTACTCGCAAGCAATTTAACTATAATTTTGTAAACTGTATTACAGCATGAGATAGGACGAAAATCCGCTATATGCACTGGATGTTTATGTTTACCTACCAGACAAATATACGTGTTATTCAATTCTTTCAACATATTGGAGTTCTGAAAGAATTCCAACACTGTTTCAGTCACCAATGATCCTGTTCCTAAGTTTGCTGGAAGAACCATGGTGTGAAACCATCCGGTCCCGGGTGCTTGGAAGGATGTAATTGTGTAAATATTGATTAGATATCATGCAAGGAGAAGGGAGTAATCAAAGTTGCCTTACTCTCCTATGAAATGGCTCCTGCTAACATCCTTATCATATTGATAGTCGGCATCTCTTCCAAATTAGGTCCCATCAGTTACGAGAAGAAGTCTCTCACCATCTCTAGTAGGGCCTCATTATCAGTAAAGGTGATTCTATTGCTATCCTAAAGGTTAACAGTTCTGTTGACATTATGTCTAGCCATGATAGAAGCATGATAGAATTTAGTGGTAGCATCACCTTATCTAATCCAGTTCAATCTAACCTTTTGCTTCTGGATGGAATAGTGAAGGTCCAACGACTGTTGGTACTCTTTGAGAAGATTACACTCAAGTTTTCTCATATTGACATCCTCCATGTGGTTGTAACACTCTTCCTGGGCCTGTTGAACTCTATTACAGAGAATGGATATATTCAGATGTATGCCACCGATAGCTCGTTTTAATTCTTTTTAAACCCTTCTCAGTTTCTGCATCAATTGATACACTTTAAAGCCCTGAAACTCTTGTCGCTAGTAACTCTGGATGATATCCCAAAACCCCTCCAATTGAGTAGTGCCGTTGAAAAAACGGAAGGGAGTTCTCCTTATTCTTTCTTCAACCAAGCAGTGGATGAGGAAAAAGGAGTGATCAGAGGTCCAGTTTTCCACCAATTTCAATTCCATTTAAGAACTCCAACCCTATTATGTCGACTAATCTTAATTTAAATTGTGACTTTGTTATAGTTTAAGAAGATGTATTTAATTTAGAAAGTTGAAGACTTGTCTGTGTATGATAATCCGGCTTCAGATCCTCTGGTCCTGATAATCCTTTATAACTGTCTACACACCTTAAAGATATTCTTTAAAAAACCGTTAAGTCTTTTTCTTTTCTTTTCACTTAATATATTAAGTGGTGTAGGTGGCACAATATGAACAGGCCTAAAAAAATACTTATTGTTGTTAAAACGTGCACATAATCAAAGGATAATAACGTATTGCTAAAGTGGTTCATCTTTTTAGATTAAAAAATGTTTTTAATAAAAAAAAAGGAATAGAACACCAAAATGTTTGGATCGAGTTCTGATTTTTATTTCTTGAACCAGGAGAGTAAAGTATATCTAGATAAGAAATAAACAAGTCAATAAGGGATGGCAAAAGATCGGGTCGGCCTCAAGCCAACCGCTATTGTTAGGAACAGTTCTAGCTCAAGGTTCAATAGGGTTCAAGGCAGCTCGACCTGAGCCTAAGTTTGACTTGACTCAAGCTGAGATATTTTTTTAATAAAAATATATAAATGCTATCGTTTTTCACAAAAACATTACTTATATGCAATAAGTTTAGACAATCTGAACCTAAGCTTAGCTCATTGATTTCAGGTCAGACTAGGCATGGCTTAAGCTCGGGCTCAAATCCCAACTCTACAAGTCATTTAGTTTTGTGATGAGTTGTAGTTTTTATAGTTAAAGGTACTAATTAACTTTTAAAGTTCTTATAAAAATTAAATATATTCTTATATTTTTATATTTATAAATTAATCTTTAACGTTGAAATATGTTCATAAAATAATTTTTATTGATAAAATTTATTAATCTTGATGGATTTATTATATCATAAAATAAGACTTTACTTTAAGAAATATATTGTTAATTTTCATATAAATAAAAGTTGTTAAATAAATTAATGTTAATGTTAAGAATTAATTTATAAATTGTGAAATATTAAATATCTATTTATTTTTTATAAAAAATATTTGTCTCAAGTTTATATTGGATTATCTTCTTTGTAGCATAATACCTCAATCCTCATTCTCGTCTTTTATGTGAAATTTTACAATATCTGGTCATCATGAGCGGTCAATTTACAATCTAAAATCTCGTTTCTTCTTTGATATGGGTTTAGAATTTTCATTCATCCAATAAATAGACGGATGAAAGCTTATAAGACAGAATCGCTTTTGCTATTATTATTACTGTGGTCCTAATAATTTTCCCATATAGGAAGAGCTTTCTATAATTGGTCCAACAAACGGATGGATAGTTGGCTAATGAGGAAGAAGTTGGATGGAATGGCTCTATCAGTCTAATTATGGTTGTGCTAACTTCGATAATCCCCTTCATCAGGCTCCAAATCCTCTGAACCGTTTTTCCGGTTCCAACCCTGCCCGATGTCCACAAGCTTTGCAATAAATAGATGAGTTTTTATAGGGCACAGGGTTGGAACCAGGAAAACGGTACAGGAGATTTGGTCCCCCTTCATCAGGACCATACACTTGTAGAGAATTAAGTTAGTTGAGAAGTTAGTAATACAATTGGATAGAACTTAACATACTTTCATTATTTGATTGAAGGTTTTATTATAAAATGGAACGGAATGGGATGGAAGTAGAGAGTTTATGCTACGTTCCATTCCATCCAGATAAGAAATTTCCGATTTGGAAAATTTAGGATGAAACGTAAACTAATAAATATATACTACATAATATATCTTTAATAATTTTTCTTAATACCAATTATTTCTTGTAACTAAAACTCCCTTTTCTCTAGATTCATTTATTATGGTCTACAAAAATTGTGTATAATTAATAATATTTTTATATTATTTCTCCTTACCTAATAATAATATTTTTATATTATTAATAATAAATTGTATATAATTAATAATAAAATAAAATTTTAATAAAATTTTTATTAAT
>JAOQMP010000009.1:25126697-25137140 GCA_027563575.1 Erythroxylum pedicellare | reverse complement strand
ATTAAGGGTTACTTTGATTACTCAAATGCAATGGATTTTGCTAGTGAAGAGGATTTGGATATTATTTGTTGATAAGGAAGCTTTGTGGGTGAAATGGGTGCAGACTTATCATCTTAAAACTCAAAATTTTTGGTAGCTCCAATAGAACCTTGAATATTCATAGATATTTAACAACATGTTCACAGATCCTTAAAGAGTAAGATTCCTAAGGAGGCTAAAGTTGTATGGTTCATCCAGGAGAAGGATGGGATCCGTAATATTAGGCATTTTCAAATGCTGGAGAACTACCTACCTGAGTTGCCTAATGTACGAATGAAGGATAAGTTGATATGGACTTTACATGCTAACAGGATGTTCAATAATAAATCGGCTCATAATCTAGTGGTGGCACCAATGGGGTCAATCCCGTAGGCAGACACTATATGGAAGCAAGTTTTGAGTCCCAAATCTGCCATCATCTTATAGTTAGTTATAAAGAACATATTAAGAACAAAAGACTGATGGTTTAGGAGTTACGATCCACTATGTGTCTTATGTAAACAAGTAAATGAGAGTAGAAATCATTTGTTCTTTAAATGCAGATATAGCAAATCTGTGTGGAGCTGAATTTTGAACATGATTTGACTTCCAAAGTTCTCTTTTCATTGGAATGATTCATTGAACTCTATCATTCGATATTCCAACTCAGGTCAAAGGGATAGATTAATCATCAAGACTTCTTTCCAGATAGTGATCTATTATATCTAGAGGGAAAGAAATAGGAGAATCTTAAAAAATGAGGAACAACACAAGTATGAACTTACCGAGGCAATTGTCAATTTGATTAGAAAGACTATGATAGCCAAAGGGAAGCTAGACAACATTAGCCAAGAGCTTAGATCATTATGGTTAATCTAATTTTTGATTTGTAATTGTTGTACATTTTGTGTAGTGTAGTTTTTACTGCTTGTCGGATCCTTGAGGAAGATTGTGTATAAGTTTATGCTTTGTTAATATATTTCCTTTTAATTTAAAAACAATACACATGTAAAGATAAAGGCAAATTTATATGGCCAATGAAATTATGGAAAGCAATGCTTCTTTTATAGATTTTTCAAAGATCTAAATTCATGAGAATGGTACCATTCTAATTTCTTCAAGTGATGAAAGCTAAAAACTTATTCTTGATTTCTAGTTTCTTCAAGTGATGAAAGCTATAAACTTATTTTTGATTTATACTATATTCCTAAATTCAAAAGAAATTTTAAATTTGGGGCAATTTCTTTAAAAGGGATATGAAATCGACATAAAAGATTGTTGTCTTTGGCTTAGGATCAACGTGCTCAATTGATTGCTAAGATGTTTGTATTGAAGAATAAAATGTTTATATTAAATATCAAGACAATTAAAGCAACATGTTTAAAGGTGGATGTGAGAAATGAAGCGTGGTGCTGGCATATAAGATTTAGATATTTAAATTTTGATGCATTTAAAACTTTGGGAGATAAATAAATAGTAAGAGGAATGCCTTACATCAACTACGCACATCATTTGTGCGAAGCATGTCTACTTAGAAAGCATTCACGAAAGAGTTTTCTAAAAGAAGTTGTGAAAAGAGCACTTGAACCACTTGAACCTATTTATATTGATGTGTGTGCACCAATTAAGTCATTATTATTAGGTAAAAATAGATACTTCTTACTTTTGATTCATGATTATAGTAGAAAGAGTCCCGTCTATTTTTTAAAGCACAAATCAAAAGCATTGGAGCATTAAAGAAGTTCAAGGCACTTATGGAGAAAGAAAGTGGCTATCAAGGCACTTATGGAGAAAGAAAGTGGCTATGCAATAAAAGCTTTAAGGTTTGATAGAGAAGGTGAGTTCACATCCAAAGAGTTCTATAATTTATGTAAATTATATGGAATTTCTCATCCTCTAATAGTCCTAGAATATCCCCATTAAAATGGAATAGCTGAGAGGAAGAACAATACTATTCTTAGCATGGCTTGATATATGTTAAAGGCCAAAAACATGTCTAAAGAATTTTTGCCAGAAGCTATTTCTTAAGCAGTCCATTTGTCATACTGGTCTCCTACGAGAAATGTTAAAGAATAAACACCACAATAGGTATGGAATGTATTGAAATCTAGTGCTGCTAGCCTGCGAATTTTTAGAATATTACATATGCTCTTATGCCACAATAAGAAAGATCCAAGCTAGATGATTGTAATGTTAAGTATATATTCATTGGCTATGACTGGAATTCTAAAGGTTATCGATTGTATAACCTAACTAATGGAAGGATTGATGTAAAGTCAACTTTTTTAAACGACAATCTTCAGGAAGAGGTCTTTATTTAACAACCAATTGGCTTTACAGTCAAAGGTTATGAAGATAAATTGTTAAGATTGAAAAAGACATTGTATAGGTTAAAGTAAGCAACAAAGGCAGGGAATACTCGCATTAATAAGTATTTCCAAGATATTGAGTTTATTCGTTGCTCTCATGAATATGCTCTTACATTAAATCATATGGAAATGGAGATTTTTTACTAGTTTGTCTTTATGTGTATGATCTTATTTTCACTGACAATTACCCTAAATTGTTTCAAGAATTTAAGCAAGCTATGTCATTAGAGTTTGAGATGCTAGATATAAGACTAGTGTTACTATTTGGGAATGGAGGTGAAGCGAATGAGTGATGGAATTTTTATTTCATAAGAATGATATACAAAAGAAATATTAAGAAGTTCGAAATGCTTGATTGCAATCCACTGAATACACTTATAGAATTTAGAGTCAAATTGGCAAAGTTTGATGATGAAGATAAGGAAGATTCCACTGTATTCACAAGCCTTGTTAAATGCTGAAGATACTTCACATGAACAAGACCAGATATTCTCTTTGCGGTTAGGTGATAAGCTATTTCATAGAAGCACCTACGTGTACTCTTATGAAAGTAGCTAAGAGAATTCTCTACTATATCAAAGGTATAATTGATTGTGGGTTGCTATATACATCTTTTGTTAATTTTAAGATTGTTGGATTTTGTGATATTGATTTTACAGGAGATATTAATGATAGAAAAAGTACAATTGGTTTCGTATTTTTTATAAGTGATTATGCTATTACATGGAGTTTAAAGAAGCAACATATATTTTTGGGAGATGTTGATGATAGAAAAAACGTACAATTGGTTTTGCATTTTTTATAGGTGATTGTGCTATTCCATGGAATTTAAAGAAGCAACATATTGTGACTTTGTCAAGTTGTTAATATGAATATGTCGTGTAACTTGATGCACTTTCCATGCTATTTGGCAGAGAAGGCTATTAAAGGAACTTTACTTGCCACAAAAGGAAGCAATTGAAATATGCATCAATAATAAGTCTACATAAACATTAGGTAAGAACTTGGTTTTTCATGATTGGAGCAAACATATAGATACGAGGTATCATTTTATCAAAGAATATATTACAAAGAACGAAGTAAAGCTTAAGATCGAATATCAAGTTGCAGATATTTTTATGAAATCACTCAAATGTAAAAATTTTCAGTATTTGAGAACAAGACTTAGAGCACAGAAAAAAGTTTCAAATTAAGGGGCAATGCTAAAAGTTAATTTGAAACTATTTCTAGACTAAAAGCTTAGATATGTGAGTGTTCAAGTTAATTGTTAGGTGTTTAATTAGGTTCATGTGTTAGTTATATAGTTAACTATAATTCATGTATGGTTTATTTGAGTTCTTTAATAGGTTTATGTACTTAGATTTTAAAGATTATCTCTTTTTACCTATAAATATCTCTTTGTGGTTGGTTAAAATTAATCAAGTGAAAATACGATCTCTTACTCCTAAATAACCCTCTCCTTTTTAAATCTTCCTCTCTTCTTAATAAAGGAATTATGTCTATGTTGAAAGGCTCATGCCTTGGCACCAAGTAATGACACTTGTTGCAAAATAGTAAACCCTCCAAGAGCATTCAAGAATTATGATGTTCTTACTTTATGAGCATAATTGAACCCTTCACAAATATATAATATAGCCTGAAAATGTTTGGTAAAAGTTTTGTATTTTTTTTTTAAATATGAAATAATTGATTAATAGAGTTACAAAAACACTGTACAAGGGGGAGGGGACCACATATGACATCGCCCTATATACACCAAGCTAGTCCACAAAAAATCACCTACTAGGTATAAAATGCAAAAACAAAAGGATCAAATACAGTTGTCATATATGCCATCTAGCCCTTATACTTAGGGTCACTTGATACTCCTCTTTCCTAGCCACAATGCTTGCTCTAATCTCTTTCAGAATGTTGTACGCTAACTGATATTTATCGGTTTCTACCTACATATACAATATGGAGTTCATTTCTTTCTAAATATAATAGATAGAATGAATGAAAAGCAACTTTAAACAATAAGACATTTTCCTTATCCAGTTGAGCTCGATAAATATACTAGTTCAACGTGATTTACCAAGTATACATCGAATTCTCAGCGACCACTTTATATTGGATACTACTCCAGACTACTGAGGAATACACACAAGAAAAGAACATATGGTTACGATCTTCATCAATTATGTGGCACAACACCACTCCTTATCTTCAGGATTAAACTAATGAAATTTTCTACGCAATCGATTTCTAATTGCTACTAAGCAATGAAAGATGCTGTCGAGCTCAAGGATTGTTGCCATATGAGGTAATACCACAATACTTGATTGGCATCAGGTCGAAATACCTTTAAGTATGACTTATTAGAAAACACACCACTGGAATGCAAAATCCAAAAAATGGTATTTGGTTGAGTGTCATCGCCAAGTGGTGGAAGGTGTGCAACCAGTGATTTTAATCCCCAAAAGTGCAGTCTCTATGCTTCTTTCGAAATAAGTTCAGCTACCTTAGTGTCCCCTGGTAGTCGGTTATGGATATGGGCAAGAATTGGGTTACTGGTTAAAGGGCTCAATTTGCACCAATTATCCACCCAAAACTAGGTTTCTCTACCTCCATTGATATGATATTTAATCAATAGGTAAAGTTATAATCGCAGTTTTAGCACCTCATTGAAGAACGCCATAAAGTTAAATGGGGGCTTCAATTTTTAGAAATTGTGTAGTTGGATATGGATGTGGTGAACCCACTTAGTCCATAAGGCTTCTTTGTCAGTGATTGGCCGCTATAATTGCTTACTGATTAAGCCCTCGGCAATCTTAAAAGGCTTAGAAGGAGTACCATTGACTAACACACCCAAAGTGGGCGTTTGGACACATTCCATAATCCAATTCACCAATGTCTCTGGTAAATCTAGTGTGGCCAAACAAATTCCTAGAAAACCCCAGTCTACTGAGTCACAAGCTTTGTAGGAACCAATCTTCAATATGCAACCCTTAATATTCTTCCTAGACGAGTACTCTTTAAGGAGGTCCTAAACAAGGAGTATGTTATCTCCAATGCATCTACCCAGGATAAAAGCTCCTTAGGTGAGGTGAACAGAGTTAGCCAAGATGTTTTCACTCAGCCTGTTAACAATTTCACAATGATTTTATAGACCAAGTTATAGCACAAAATTGGACGGAAGTCCCCCAATGACACTGGATGGACCTTCTTTGGTATCAAACAAATAAAAGTGTTGTTAAGAGCCTTTAATATAGTAGAATTCTGAAAAAAAAATCCTGAATAATCTCCACCACGAAAGAACCAACAATACACCAGATATGTTGAAAGAAACACCTTTTGAAACCATTCGGACCTAGAGATTTGAATGGGTGCATATTGAAAATTGTTTCTTGTATAACCTGCTCCAAGAATAGGGCTATTAACTTTGACTTCATTTCATGTCTAATTGCCAGCATATGCATCGAGGGAGTCTCCACCAGCTTAAATCCCAGAAGTTGTGAGAAGTATGAAGATGCAAGTTGCAACATCCCATGAAGCTCATACTGCATAATGCCACTACTATCCAACAAACCCACAATTTGGTTACAATTACGTCTAGCTAAAATCGAAGTATGAAAGAAGGTAGTATTAGCATCCCCCTTACAAAACCACTTCACTCTCGCCTTTTATCTTTGAATTTACTGCTAGAACATTAACTCCGTTTGGTAATCCCTCAAGAGAGTTGACTCAGTGAGTCTCCAGGTTAAGCATAACAATGCCCCTGTGCCTGCTTCGGTTGGTTTTTTAGCTGTAAGATATTCTTTTGTCAACTCCTACAAAAAAATTTTAAAGCTAGCTTGACCTTGTTCAACTTCGACATAAAGTTGGAACGCCTTGCACCCTCTAACCTCCTGTTGCCAACAAGTAGAAATGATATCTATAAACCCCTCCTATTGTGTAACACCATTAAAGAAACAAAAGGGAGTTTGTCTCATACATAAGTCAATCTTAATATGTATAAGCATAAAGCAGTGATCAGAAGTCAAGTTATCACCAAAATGCACTAATAGAGATATTGATAGGTTTTTATTTGATGCATTAATGTAGGTAAATTATGTAGTATTTTGGAGTAGATATATACTAAATTGTTGTTTCTTTATTATCTTTGAGTGATACGAGTTTTTGGAAAAATAGAGCAAAAGAAGAGAGGGTTCTTTGAAAAAGAGAGAAGAAGACAAAAACGCACGCAACCCATGGAGCAAAATGAGAGGGTTTAGTGTGTTTTGGAAAGAAAACAACCTTCACTACAAGATAAAAAGAGCCTTCATTCTCCAACAATTATGATAGCCTCCATGCACATATAGATTCCATTCCACTCATAAAAACACAACAGTCTAACTTAAACACTTTATGCCTACAGCCTCCACACCTACACCACCCTCATTGTTATGTAGCAACCTCCATTTTTCCCAAAAACATGCATCAGCCTCCAAAAATAGCCAGCCTTCACATCACCATTCACACATAGACAGCAAGGCATCCACTCACACATAGACAACAATGCCAACAGCTCCACCCACTATTCTAACAAGCCCTTAGCAACGTAGCAACAACGTAGCCTCCAGCCCATGTACCAATCACACAGCTTTTATCCACACAGTAATGCTTAAGCCTCTATCTTTTCACTCAAGCATATCACACTCCACTCATGCGAAAACCAGGGCCTCATTTTTCACTACCACAGCCTCTACTAAAACAAAAACACCTTCCACACCTTCACCAAAATAGCAGCCCCCACTTCGTTAAAACTCTCCACTCACGCACGGACACAACCTCACTCGCAAAAGTAGGCTTCATTCACGCATACAGCTATACACCACACCATTCATGCCCAACTAGCACAAGACAAAACACTCTCCACTAATTCAAAAAAAAAAACATCCATCCATTCACCTCCACTCACGCATACATTAGGAGCAGCTTCCAAGAGAAGAACACGCACATCACCCTTCACTGTCGCAGCTCTCACTCAACGTAGCAACCACCATTTCAGCTCTTTCACGCATAAACCTTTCACTCCAAGGAAGCAACCACACCGCCTCCACTCTCCAACAACAACGATAGCTCCCACTTGGCTCCATTCTCCATTCACAACAACACAGCCGTCAATCTCCACTCCAAGCACTTCCATGCATCTTCCAACCATGCAAGGAGAGGGGAGAGCACATTATTCTACTGTAGTTTAGAACTATGCTTTTTACTTTTAATTGATTCCTTTATGAATTTATCAAGGGTTTGTGCTTGTGGATTGGTTGGCATAATGATTTGTGGCTAGAACTTTAATTTCTCTTAGGGATTTGATATTTTTGTTGATGCTTTAGTTTTGAACAATGCTGAATACATGACTCAATATTCATATGCTTGTTGATTTTCCTTGGTTTAATTTTTCTTACTTTGGATTATTGAAAGTTAGCTTGGTATAAATTTACCTTTGGAAAAAGGAGATTTTTGCTAGATGCTTGAAGGAAATTTTGGCTAGGATTTTCTTGTGAGTTGGGAGACCCAAGAAACTTAGGAGGTGAAAATTGAAGGTATGAGTGTGGAACTTAAGAAACTCTAGAAAAAAAACTTAAATAAGGGATTACTAAGTAATGTCTAGAGTGGATAGATTAGTTCACCTTTGGGAGGAGGGGATTAATTAATCTTAAAATTCACCTATAAGCTTAGGATTATTTATTTTGGAGGATAGCTAATTCAATATTAAGGTTGTCAAAAATATCATTCCCTAAGAGAAAGTCATTCCTCATTAAAGTTAATACCTTTAATTAGTCAATTGTTGCACTCTTTTCTTAATTAATTGTTGCATAGATTTGTCATATTCATAGTTATTTTAGTTGCATTGAATTGTGTAGTTACTTAGAAATTTTCTTGAGTTTTTAATAATTCGTTACATTACTTTTAATTTCCCAAAATTTCACTAAACCCAGTTTCAAACACTGTCCACTAGCATAGATTTGAACTTTCTCATAATCCCTATAGACACGACTCGGTTCTTACCAATTTATTACTCACTTCGACAACCGTGCACTTGCAGTTCACGAATACGCACTAAAGATTAAGAAAAAACACTGAGCTACGTTGGGTTTACCAAGCACCTATCTAATTTATTTCGAACTCGTATAAAGCCTTTTTGGTTATTAGATCACGTAAGTACACATCCTGTGGAACAAGGTCAGTCAATTCCACCCTATAAAGAAAATTAGTAAGTTCAATCGTATCTTCAATAGAATGAAGTTTACAACCCTCTACCTCCCTCATTTTCAGTATACAATTGAAATCATCCACAGTCACCCATGGTGCATTCATGGTACTATATAACTGAGTTAAGTTTTGCCATAAGACATTACGTTGAAAAGTCAAATTAGCCACATAAGCCAAATAACCATAAAAGTCATTGATTTACCTACAAAATTATAGTCAAGATGAAGATGATGGGCACTTTCCTCCTCAACAAAGACTGACCTGCAAAATTACATTTGAGATGAAGATGTTGCGCACTTTCCTCGTCCACAAAAATGTCTATCCAAATTTATATTATAGCAACATATAATATGCCCATTAAAGTAAGATTGGTGAGAGCCATCAAAATTAATTTTTTCTCTAGAATTAGATTTCGAAGAACCACCTGTTTGGAGGGGTTATTCAAACCCCTTATGTTCTATACTAGAACAAACATTCTGGGAATATCACCCCTTTTCTTTTTTTTAATTTTTTTTCTAACTCCCTTTTGGCTTGCCACCATAGACAAGGAAGAAGGGATATTATAAGGGGAATTCCAAACTTCATAGCCTCAGTCATCTCAAGGGCATCAACACCTTTCATGGTTGGACTTTCCTCTAAATCACCTAGCAGCTGATCTGTTGGACACTCCACAATAAGGGTGGACTCCCCCGGGCTCTCTGGCAGGTGTTCCAGGATAGTTTGTCGCCCTCGCATAAACTCCGATCCTAGGGAAGACTCCTCACTGAGGTGGGTGGTCACCAAACGTGGTGTAGCCTTAGCAGTCGATACCATGTCCCCCTCCCTGTTCTCTTTCAACTGCCCAGAAAGTGGCACCGATGGTGATTGACGATCCTTCTAGGACCCTTGCCGGACTAGTTTACTCACTAGAACCCACTTTTTCAACTCCTTTGGTTTCCATGGATAGGTTACCTTAATGGTTTTGTAGACCATATCCCCCTCCCTCATCCACACTCAATATAGTCAGGGTATTTGGAAGTTGGGTATCTGTAGAGGTCTCAATGCATACCTTTGCAAAGCCCACTCTCTCCATATTGACAGTTGGAGCATCCAAGGTTATCGGTTTCCCCAAGACGCTGGCCACATAGCTCAGACCATCCAGAGTCCATAGCTCCTTAAGGAGATTATGGAATTGTACCTACATAGGAAATGTATTTATATCTTTCTTGCCTTTCTCCACCCCCGGCCTCCAACTCTGTACAAAAATTGGCTAGTCACCAATATGTCATGGGCCTTGAGCCGCAATGTCCTGCAAGTCACAATCTTTACCAAATGTGAAGAGAAATGTGTCATCTTCCTATAGCAGAACTCTCTGCAGTCCTTTCTGACTCTAACGAGCTTTAGCCCAAACATTGACAATGGAGTTGAAGACCATTTGAAAATACCATCATCAATGCCCCCATAGGAGCAGAAATAATGCCATCCTTCATCAGGGAAATGCTTTAGGACCACCGTAGGTGGATGAGTGAACAGTCGTTTTGCCCAAGCCCCAGCATTCATCGGTCATTTCTCCTTCTCGCCTAATGAAGGCCAGACATCTGTAGGATGGGAATCAGTCTTCTGTAATGGAATCCTACTCGGCAGAGCAAGAAAATCCTCTTTGACTCCCAAAGATTCACCAATGTCCATCAAGATCACCAACGGTCGAGGATGGCTTGGCTGAAGGGGGAAATTTTGGGTGAAGTTCATACTGGAAAGTGGGAAAGGAAAATCAATACGGAATGAGACAGAAGGGTTGAAAAGAAGGGTGAAAAGTTAGAGAGAAGGCAGAGTTTTTCCT